>MU122250.1:77573-155727 GCA_014904905.1 Wilcoxina mikolae CBS 423.85
AAAATAAGGAAACGTCCAATTGACCCCTGTAACCTCCATATCTCCATATCTCCATATCCAAGCCCATGCATTCGTACCTTCCGTAGTGCAGCCTCGGTGGTGCTCGTATCGGTAAACGTCATTGGCCCGTCATCGATCGTATGTGGTTCGTCGATTATCTAACTCGTGAGCATCCAAGAGAAGATCAACTTACAATATCAATCAAGTGCGCTTAGCTCTCGCAAAGCTTGTGCCCTCGGAAGCCCGCCTCGCAGTAACTTCATACGTCCAATCATTCTCCGTAAGTGCACTTCCGTGCAATGCTGACGCTCCGTAAGTGAGCTTGCAGCTTCGATCGTCGATGCTAACGTGTCGTAGGTGCGCTTCGGAGCTTCCGCTCAGTTCGGAGGAAGGCAATCGTCAAGTGCGCTTCAGAGCTTCCGATTCAGGTGCACTTCCGTGCAAACGATGAGGTGCACTTCCGTGCAAACGATGATCGTGATCGCGTCCGCTTGAATCCGGATCGTAGGTACGGTCATCACACCAACCGTCGTCGACTACTCTTCACTTCGTCCTTCGACTTTCGGTTGCCCTCCGACTTTTGCCCTTCGACCATGCCCTTCGACCTTCGACTCTCCTTCGCAGACATCACCACCTGGGTGGAGATGAATGCCGGTTCGTGTGGTAGCGGTAGCCCGAGTCGCCTGAGCGGCCTCGGCACCATAAAGATACTCAAAACACTGAACCGAGATGCTCGTCTTAATTCGTCTTTGGGCCTTATAGCGTCTTTGGGTCTTATCTCGTCTTCGGTTATCCTTCCGTCTTTCGACTTCGCGTTGAGTTCGATGGTCAATCGACGCGTCAAGAAAAAGGGGTAATGAGACCCGTAGGATATCTCGAGGTAATCTCTCGTCGATTCGTAGAATTTCTCGATGATAGGTAGATCGCGTGTGTGATTTCTCGATGATAGATAGCGAGTAGTAACGCGTCGAAAAGGGGTAATTCACAAAATCCCGTGAGCGAAACGTATCCAATTACTAAAGATCGATAACAGTGTAAGGGCGTACGTCCGTGTACGGCCTCGTATAAGTGTAGATACGGTTGCAAACGTGGATTCGAGAATGAGATAGATTCAATAGGTAAGGTTATCGATGGCGTGCAAGAGCACTCGCACGATCTGACTATATACTGGGCGGTTGAACGGTTACCCTGCCATAGGCCGCCATTACAACTACCTACTTTCTCATTCTCCAACCTTGATCCATCTGTCCAAAAGATTAAGCCCTCGCTTGTCGTATGTGCAGCCTTTAGAGCTTGTTTCTTGTCCAGAATAAACACTTGTGCATCGGCTTTGATGTCTGCGTCGTGTAAGGTGTTGCCCTCAACTACTCCACTGACCCCCACCAAGCCTCTAAGTCTGACTGCCAGATCTCCTTCCCCTTCCATAAGCACCGCTCCTCCTTTTGCATCTGGCATTTCTAATAATCGTTTGGCGAATCGTCTCCGTCTGTTGTTAAGGATCGATATCGCCGGTCTAAGTCCCGCTTCTTTGACGAGGGGAACCATCGGAGTGGATTTGAACATGCCTGTGATTCTTCTGGCTGACTCATTGATGAGTACCTGTAGTTCATGTTCTCTTCCGTGTTGTCCATCCCACCACAGTTCGGCCCCATACAGGGCCACTGACTGAACTGCGGCTACGTGGACCTTCTTCGCGTTGTCTGGTTTAAGTCCAAGTCTTCCCGTAATTGATCTGACTCTTCCTTGTACCTTCCTCGCTTTAGTCATGACCGTATTGTGATGCTGCTTGAGGGATAGCTTTCTGTCTAGCCAAACCCCCAGCCATCTCGTTGGTCCCGTATTGAATGGTATGGTGTTGTTCTCATCGACTCGGACCTTCTGCTTCACCTGACTCCCCTGGTGATGTCGCTTTCGAGAGAACAATACCGCTTCCGTTTTGGCTATATCGAATTCGACCGCATTCATCTCGGCCCACTTCGTAGCTAATCTGGCACACTTCCGCATCTGACTCGCACATTCCGCCACCGTCTCTGCTTCCACTACCCATGTGATGTCGTCCACGAAAGACAACGTTGTTGCTTCTGGGATCTGTTGTTGCGCTGTTTTGAACAGTCCCGAGATGTAAATGATGAAAAGGATTGGAGATACTGGTGAGCCCTGGGGAACGCCTGTCTCAACTTCCATTTCTTCTCCTGTGCGGCCATCCATCTTAATAATGGCCCGTCTGTCCGACATGAAGCTCTCCACCCATCGACACACATCTGCTTCGAACCCCATTTCTTCCATAGTGTTTATCAGGTTGCCCTTCGCTACGCTCGGAAAGGCCCCCTTCACGTCCATCAGCAACCCCGCCGCGATGTTCCCCCTCTTCCAAGCCCCTTGTGCTTTTCTCATCATCACTCCCACCGCATCTATTGCTGATCTCCTCTTTCTGCACCCGTACTGGCCGTCATGAAGCAGTCCTCTCCTTTCGCATTCTTCTGATATTCTGTTTGCGACTACTTTCTCAACAACCTTTCCTAAGCAATTTTCAAGCGCGATAACCCGATAAGCCTTTGGTAGAAGATAGTCTGGCTTTCCTAGTTTGGGTATCACAACTCCGGTGACTGACTTCCACTCTCTCGGATGGTAGCCTAGTCGTATCGACGTTCGGACGATTCGATATATTCTTTTGCTATCCCACTCCCATAGCATTCGAATGGCCTTAAAGGTTAATCTGTCTGGTCCGGGAGCTTTCTTTATCGACTGTGTATAGATAGTGTCTCTGACCTCGTCCTCACTTATCGTATCGTAGGTTTCTCCGCCTTCCGCTTTGGCACTGTGCTGTATTCCTGGAAGGGGATTGGGAAATCCTACTTGTTTGATGAGCTCCGCTTTGTCGTTCCAAGACGTCACTAAGTTCCCGGATCGATTTCACAGTGCCTTGACCGTTAATTCACCATGCTCTCTGGTGTAACGTAGTGCCTTCCACACCTTGTCGCCTTCCGCCTCTTGGACAAACGTGTTCCAGCTTTCTTTTTTGCTTTCTTTGATGATCCGCTTCAAATCTTTCCTTGCTGCCTTTACCGCCGCTTGGTCTGATCTGCCGTTTCTCATCATTCTCTTTTGACTCCCCAAGATTTTTCTCTTCTCGACTATCTTGGAGTTCCACCATCGTTTGGATCTTGCGCAGATCCTAGTCTTTTTGGCTTTCTGATTTAGCACCTTGGTGAGTTGAACCCTTACTTCCAGTACTTCTTCTTCCAGCTCTTCTTTTGTGCTTTCGTCGGACAGAACATCCCTTGCGTCTCCCCACACCTTCCACATTTCCTTCGCTTGTTTCAGGTCCTCCTCTTGCATCGCGTCCAAGTTCCATCCTGTGACCGTCTGACTCGTTTTGTTGTCTTTGCCGAGACTCCATTCCACTTCGATCATTGCATGATCCGAGTTGATGTCTTCCTCGTCTTGAGTCATTGTTCTGGCCGTTATGTCTCTTAGCTGCTGCCCCCTGCACAAGGTGACATCGATAATCGACTGAACATTTTGACCTTCCCTGGTAGCCATGTAAGTAGCTTGTCCGTCGTTGATGACTTCCAGGTCGTATCGTGTGATGAGTCCCTCAAGAAAACTTGCATTAATTCTTCTGGTGCACCCATCATCCCACATCGGGCTATGCGCATTGAAATCTCCGCACACAACCACGTTGCTTGTTGTTAGGATACCGTTCCAGTCCGCTCCTCTGGCAGGCCTTTCCGATGTCCTTTCTCCGTCTTGTTGGTAGGTTTGGTCATATACGTTCACAATGCGTACTTTTCCGCCCCTCTCGTCCAAGGCCTCGAAGACCTGTATGTCCCCTTGCCCTCCGAAATCTCCTAGGTCGTCTATTTGCAGCTTGGTATCGACCCTCACTGCTGCCATTGTTCTCTTTCCTCTTATGAGCCTGAAGCCCGGATGACTGGTCTGAAATCCTTCTCTTCCTTGATACGCCTCTTGCATTACCATCAAATCAGCCCCCACTTCAATTCCCTTTTCCAACGCCAAAATTGTCGCCTCCCTCGATCTTCTACAATTCGCTTGTAGTATCTTGATTGAGTCTCGGGGATGCTTTCCGGTTCTTGTTGCGTTGCTGCGACCTGAACCTCCGTTGATTCCTGGGCTTCCGGGCTAACTTCTTTGCCCTTGCCTTTGTCGTTGATGGGGGTGGTGTTGCCCTCTTTCTTTTCCACCTCACTAGTTGAGGGGGCTTTGTCTTCTTGTTCGGTGCGAACATGTTGGGATCTGAGTTGATTGGTTGCACCCCGAACTCTGTCCCTCCAAGTTTTCCTCTCATTCTTTGCCTCTTCCATTGCGGCTTGTTTTTTGGGGCACAGCCCACTCTTGGCTATGTGTGCACCCTTGCAATTTGCGCATTTGTCGGTGTTGTGATTGCAGTTCTGTCCTGCCTTGGCCTTGCATCCGACGACGTCGCACTTATGGTCCTTGGTAAGATGATTGCCCGCACATAGCATACACCTATTCATCCCAAGTCTCCCGCATTTTGACTCCAGATGTCCCCACACGCAGCATTTTTCACAAAAGGAATCCGGTCCGGCCTTCACATATCTCTCCACTTGGTGCCAGATCCCCGCTGCCCTAAGTCCTTTGTCAAGGCACCTTTGTGCCTCCTTTTTTCCCTTGATCATGAATACCACAGACGATGCTTGCTTCTCCGATCTCTTCTTCTCCTTGATGTCTGCTGGTTTTCCCAACCAATTGATCGCAAGAGGGATGACTACTCCCTCGTTTTCCGCTTGAATTTCCTGTCTGAGTTTCTCCAGACCTCCCATCTTTTTTGTTGCATACTGCTCAAAGCTGAGTCCATACATCTTGACTTTCTCCCAGGTTTCGTTCTTTTCGATGTCGATGATTCCTGGGTCGATTCTCCTAGCCGCCGTGACAACAATGTCCTTGAACTTGAGGATCATGTCGGAGGAGGCTTTGGGGGTGGCCATCATGGTGATGGTTCCCTGGACGTTTGTGGTAATTCCGGTGACCCTGATGTGGAAGGGGACGCCGGCCTTGGTGAGTGTGATGTTGATTTGCGACACAATCTCAACATCCTTCTTTTCAGAAACCGGGAGTCCATTGTTTCTTCTGAAAATGATCCTCCTATTCTCCAGCGTGTTTTTGTTTTCGGAGATGGGAGCCAGGCTGTTGTCCTCTTGCTTGGTCTCTTTCCTCCCCCTGACGATCTGTTGGAAGCCGTCCTTGTCCTTCGTGACTTCATTCTTGTTTTGGCCCTTGGCTGACATCGCCGCCTTCTCTGCGTACGTTGGCTTCCTTGGCTTCTCTTTTTCGGCATCTCTCATCGCCTTCGGTTGGAGGGGAGGGGCCGTAGTTGTGGCTTTGGCTTTACCTGCCTTGTCGTTCGTCTTTTTGGCTACTAGTGTAGCCTTGTTGTTGCTGGGTCCTGCGACCGGGGTTGGCGTTTTCTTTCCCCTGAACTGGACTGCCGTGACCGGTAAAACCGGAAAAAAGGGAACCGCCGAAACAACACCACCTGCCGGAAGGGTCCCCCCTGGCGAAATGGCAGGTGCGTGTTTCGATTCCCCCAAAAGTGGCCTCTGAACGTCCATTTCCTCTGGCTCGTCTTCCACTGTCTGAGTGATAGCGATGGGTTGGACCTCTCTCATTTCTTGGTCCTCCGCAACCGTCCTCACAACTCTTTCTTCTTTCTTTTCCTGATGAGCCTCTTTCTCTTTCCTCTCGTTTTCCTCATCAATCCTTTCTGAGAACATTTCAAACGGCCTTTCAACCATCCCCTTTAGGACAGCCTCACCGACCGGTTGCTTCCTCATGCGCTGGACGAGACTTTCCGTGTTTGCACACGCCGTGGCGATGACATTCACCGTTTCCTGAAGTGCATTCAGGCGTTGGCCGGTGGCGTTCGTTGATTCGTTAAAAACAGTAGCGTAAGTCGGCCACTCCGTGTTTCTAAACTCGTCAAAAAGCGTTTGCAGGGATTCGATCCTTGCTCGATTTTCTCCGACCGCTTCCATCAGTTTCTCCTGCGTGTCGACTGATTTGGCGGCCTCTCCCATAACGAATGGGGGTTTTTGCTTGCGGGGGGTGTACAGCAAACGCACTGCATTTGTTGTTCTGGGTCTCGTGCTGCACCTTCGCTGTGCGGCTTTTGTTGGCGATTGCGCGTCCTCATCTGAGGTCTCCATCTCCGATTGGTCGGAAAGTGCCTCACTGTGTAGGGGTCCATCGTACTTTTGAATTTTCAGGGTCTCTGGGATTCCCACCTCTTTTTGGTATCGCCTTTTGACTATGCTGGTGTCCGGCCTGTTGAACATGTCGGCGGATCTGCTTCTGGGGGTGCTGTTTAATGAGGAAAGTGGTGACGAATATTCTTCCTGATAATTATCGTTGGCACCAACCTCCGTCATGGTGTCGTCTTCGTCGTTCTCATGGTCATTGTCCATGGGTTCGACTTCGTCGTTGTGGATTGGAGTTGTAGTCTCCTGAATACTCGGACTCCAGGAGACTGGGAGCGAGGAACCGGTGGTTTGCTGAGTAACGATTCCAGAGGGAAAGGAGCCGTAGTCCGTAGAGAAGGTAAGTGACATTTCCGGAGCAGAAGAGTCAGTAGTCGCGGTGTTGGTGAGGTCAACAGCAGATCCGAGTCCTGTTGTTTGAGTGCTGGGGATGGCCTTTGCGAGTCTCTGAGCGAAGGACCCGATACTAGCAGTTTTGGAGGTTTCTCCGGCCTTTGGGGCACCAAAGAGGGACATTTTTGGGACTTCTAGGGACTATCTTGCGAAGGATAGCTGAATTCCGAAGCCTAAGAATTCTGAAGATAATCGAACTGATTGGATAAAAGGGGGCTTGGCAAAA
This sequence comes from Wilcoxina mikolae CBS 423.85, assembly GCA_014904905.1. Lineage (NCBI taxonomy): Eukaryota > Fungi > Ascomycota > Pezizomycetes > Pezizales > Pyronemataceae > Wilcoxina > Wilcoxina mikolae. Next base: position 84,432 of record MU122250.1, read on the forward strand.
GTAAGCGGTGGTTTGGTGTGTTGTCGGAGGTGTGTACCGATTCTTAATTGTGCTCGCGTTGAGAGCTCGGTAGTCAACTTCTGAGTTTCAAGCCGCCGTCCTTCTTCTTTGCAAAAATATCGGCGCCGGTGATGATGGCCGCTGGATAAAACCATTGGCCAGGTTTGTCTCGATGTAGGCCTTTAGAGTTCTTGACTCAACCTCCGACAGGTAATAGATACGCTCATATGGCAGCTTGTGCCCGGGGTCGATCGCATGGTCAATTGACCGGTGCGGTGGCAGCGTCTCTGCCTTGACTAAAACCTTCACGAATTCCTGATACTTGGCGGAGATATGGCCGCCGTCGTCTGTAGGCACCATTTCAGGCGCCGAAGCTCCATCTGTACTCGTTAGCTTTGTGCTCGTAATCTTGAGATGGAAGCAAAGGTTGGAATCCAGGAGCCCTTGTCATAACGAGTTATCCTCGATGGGAACCCCCGCCGTCCGGTACTCCCTTCGTGACTCGGCGAGCCGGTAGCAGTCATTCAAGCACCGTCAATGTGTAACTCTTCTGCCGCAACTACCGCCGCTGCTCCTGCTCGCGCATCCAGCTCCAGGGGCTTCTCCCACATGTGTGGTGCCTTCCATGGGAGCTCCCAGCAACCCTGTGCAATCGCCAAGTCGTCTGACGAATGCCTCGAGAATCTCGTCGCTAGCTATGAGACTCTCGAATGCGGTGGCTCCAAGCAGATGTATGTCTGGAACCCCGCCCTCCGACGTCACCTGGGTAGCCGCCGGTGGTGCCACGGGCTCATTTGAGTCCGCGGCCTTTAACCTGTTTTCTCCGCTAGGGGTCCGCAGGGCTAGAAGTCGACCGGATGTCCAGTCAACCTCAGGGTTTCTAGCCTTGAACAAGGCAAGCCTAGAACCAGGTCGTATGCCATAGGCACGACCAGCACCTCCGGTTCGTCAACCGGAGTTAAGTGCTCAAAATACTGAACCGAGATGCTCGTCTTTCGACTCTCCTTCGCAGACATCACCACCTGGGTGGAGATGTATGCCGGTTCGTATGGTAGCCCGAGTCACCTGAGCGGCCTCGGGGCCATAAAGATGCTGAAAATACTGAACCGAGATGCTCGTCTTTCGACTCTCCTTCGCAGACATCACCACCTGGGTGGAGATGAATGCCGGTTCGTCGCGCTGCAGTCGATTCGAGCCCGAACGCGCTGCATCTCGCCGTGTCCATCTCGTATAAGCGCTTCGTGAACGATGTGAGACGGATCCGGTCTCTTTGCTCATCCGTCTGGTAGAATCGCACAATGGAGTATCGGCTTTGATCTGCTTGACACTTTAGAACATTCGGGGTTAAACTTCCCACTCTGAGTTGCTTCATGATCTGCAATTGCAGCTCCACTATCAGGGTCTTGAACTCTGCCCATCGGTAGTCTTTCTCCGTAAGTGCACTTCCGTGCTCGTGTAATCATTCTCCGTAGGTGAGCTTGCAGCTTCGTTCATGGATGTTAACGCGTCGTAGGTGCGCTTCGGAGCTTCCGCTCAGATCGTAGGAAGGTAATCGTCAAGTGCGCTTCAGAGCTTTTGCTCAGATCGTAGGAAGGTAACCGTCAAGTGCACTTGATCGAACGCGTTTATCGTCGGTGACTTCTCGCCAGACTCGAACGTCAATGAACCAACGCGTTCAGGGGTAACTGTCGTAGAACGATGAATCGACGCGTATAAGGGTATCGTCGATAAAGGCTTCGCTAGCACTTCGAGCTGCTGAGGTCTTCTCAGGGGTGTGGCCATCAGGCCGATCACGAGTGTATCAGGGTCGATTGACCTCCGAATCGTTTCGGAATTGGCTCTGCTCACGTCAATCAACTCCAATAGACGGAATACTTATCTCGAATCATCACCCTAGCGATGATAATCTGTATGGGTTCCGAGTAGTGACGTTCGCTAGCACTTCATGCTCGATTAGGTTCGATTCGTCTCGATCGTCCGTTCGTATGCGATGGATCTCGTTAAACGTGTTTCGAGGTCTTCTCAGCAGTGGCCATAAGGGCCGGTGACGCGTTTCTCGGGATCGATTGACTCCCAAATAGTCTAGGTCGTGCGAGTATGTGTGTGAACGTATAACGATCGCGGTCGGTGATGAGACTCTTCGAATCGATTGACCTCCGAATCGCCTCGGAATGATCTTTGATTGACAGGTATACTTATCCTGATTCATCGTTCTAGTTATGATACTCGTTGTAGGTCGTGAATGGAGACATTTCGAGTTCTCGGGGTGCGTATCATGGCAGGTGACACGTCTCTTCGAGACCAATTGTCATCTAAATCATCTTGGAATCGTCCCTACTACCGTCAATCAACTCAATTGGGTGATTACTTATCTTGTATCGACAATCTAACGATAGTTCTCGGTGTAGGTCTGACGCATCGAAAAAGTAAAGAAATCACGAAATCCCGTGAGCGAAACGTATCTGGTGACTGAAGAGCGATTATAGTGTAAGGACGTACGTCCTCGTATGGATGGATACTCGTAGATACGGTTGCAAACAGGAATAAGTGATAAAGATATCAATTGTAAGGTGAAGTAAGTAAGATAATCGCTAGCGTGCCAAAAGCACTTCGCGAGGTGATTATATATGAAGGGCGCTTACCCGGCCTCGGCAGCCAAGTGCAAGGCCAAGTGCGCTTGCGAGCCAAGTGCACTTACGAAGGCCAAGTGCGCCTGCGAGCCAAGTGCACTTACGAGGCCAAGTGCACCTGGCACCGCCATTACAGACCAGTACTATGGTTTAAAGTCAAATTTTTGTCTGTTTGTTGTTTCTTGGGTTGATGATTAATTACTGTAGAAACTGGGTTATGCCGGTAGCGCCTGTGCACGTACCAGTTATTCCCACTTTTGGGTATTAAAATACCCAGAGATAATTTAGGTGCAATCTCGAAAGCACACCAGGACAATCCAAATAAATTACTGGTTTGAGTAAGCTTCAGCGACATTACAACAGGTATTTTTTTCACTAATTTTTTGGTCGCGCGCGAGCTCCTTCAACTTCGCTGTATCTTCATATTTGAAAAAGTTCGGTGCCGCAGGGGCGCAGACAGATTTTTCTCCCCTGTCCACTCTGTCAGGTGCCGCGCATATCTGCCTTGCTGACGACTCATACCCGACTTAAGAAAAAGCCGTACCCCCGTCACCGCTTCACACCAGCTCACGCCTCAGAATGACTTTACATGAATCTCCCAACAATACCACCAGTGGACAACCGGCATCATGGGAGGCGTATCCATCCAGAGAGACAGCCAGAATTTCCTGTCTTGATGGTATTAGATATATTCGGGATCGACTTGAGAGGGATCTGGAGCGGCTCTTTTCTGATCAAGTGAATGTTGATGTGTTGTCTCTTTACGCCGGGGAACGCGTACTGTTAGGCAGCACTCCAGCAGCTGTTTCTGCTCCTTTCGCTGACGTCATGACTTGGCACGCAGGGTACAGTCTTATACAGACAGAGAGTCTCTTAATAGCTTCTTGGAAGTAGGTCCTCTTTTTGACCACGGATGACTGAATACAAGATGATTGACCGGAATGAAATTTAGACAAAGTCGTCGAATAATTCAGAATCCATAGTGTAAGGACCGATAGAATCAACTCCGGGTTGGCCATGACGAGAAATCTAACATCACACATACACACACAGTATGCTGAAGCAACGAAATACCTATGCATCGCTACAAATTACGTCTGATTTGTTCAAACGACTCCTGGCTGTACACAAAGTCTTTCCGCCATTTCTGAATTACATCCACAGCTTTGGATATAGACGAAGTGCAGGTGACGAATTCTTCAACAGCTATCACTGTCGATACTTTTCCAGCCCCGGAGGTGTCAAGGATGGGTCATATGGTTATTATCCATGCTTGTTTCTCCACAATATGTACTGTTTTGGTCAAACCACTAACTCTTCCGTCAGAATTCTGCTACAACATACGTTATGCAGCAAAGAACGGTCGAAAAACAAATGGAAGCCCCTGGTCTATAAGGCACATGGCCATATATGAGCAACACGATTCGACTCTTGGATCGTCCAGATGGATAATGGTTCAGCCGTCGGATGATTATAAAGCTCAAGTAGTTGAATACCTGGATTCGGAAGTTTCGGCGACTGGAGGGACCATCGACCCACTGGTACTGCACGCAATGCTTTTTGACTCAAGTGAGAGGGACTGGAAAGACTACATAAACGATTTGGAGGAAGAATTAAAAGTTTTGGTAAGTTCAAACCACGGTAAGATCCGATGCGGTAATCCATTACCGCGGTGTCTATGGTATAGAAACCAATTCTGATGTTCCATTCATATACAGGAGGAAAAGGCGTTGTTTTCTAGAGTAGGAAGAGTCCACCCTGCGGACTTCTCCGTTACGTTCTCGGATCTTCAAGCACTCCATAGGCTGAGGAAGAAGATGCTGAAAGTACACGGCATCCTTGATTCTACCGTCGAGATTGCAACCGGCTACGAAAAGCATTGCCACAAGTTGAGGGATTCTGGTGGCTGCGCCGCGGATCATTTCATCTTTGCTCAAATGGATATCATCATGGCGCAGCTCAGGAATCACAAACGAAGCATGTTCATGCTGTTGGAGCAGTCAGAATCGATAACTAAACTGGTAAGAAAATATCACTTCCCCATATGCCTGGCTAATCGGTTCGATCAAGCTATTTCAAATTTTACAATACAGAAATGAGGAGAATATGCTGGAGACGAACAGATTGATCCACATAAGCTCTGATGCCACGAACCAAACAAACCAACTCATCCAGCAGAACGGCGAGACTATCAGCCGACTTGCGACCTCATCGTACTCCGAGACGAAAGCCATCGTAAGGCTTACAGAGGATTCACAGAGAGACGCACGATCAGTTAAAGTTCTGACCTTTATAGCTATGCTTTACCTTCCGGCTTCTCTTGTAGCGGTATGCTGAGCACTTCCCATATAACCTGAGATGTACTGATCCGTGCACGCAGACTATCTTTAGTTCAAACCTGATCCACACCGACGGGGTAGCGCAACACTTCGCGGTTGCAACGCAGTTCTGGATGTATCCGGTATACACTTTTGCATTAATGCTGCTGACGGTAATACCCGTCGTTGCGTGGGAACGGTATTCGAAGTGGCGGGACACGCCAGCACCGGTGCATCCGAGCTATCCTTAACAGATCTGCTATTTCCTGGCGCTCTGCAGCCGCTGATCTGGGGTTGGTTTGGTGTTATGGTCTAAATATCGTTTGGAGTAAGGCGGTGCCACTGAAAGAGTTCATTACGATGTATACAATGTTTGTCCAGACCACAACAACGTCTTCCTCATCCTCATGGTCCACCGGCTGGCTCTTATTTCCTGGAAGATGGTATTGCGTGGGCGGATTGTGGGTCCCATGTGTCCTGCTCATGAGTCGTGGGGCAAAACATCTTTTCAACCTCACGTGCACCATCTTCCTCTGAGACCAGATGTGCGGACTCGATAAGCATAAGGATAGAGGGGGATCAAAAGCCGAGTGGAATGGAACAAGTAGGGTAAAAAGAGCGGGAAATCAAATGAGATAGACAAGCAAAGTAATAGAGTCGTTTTTATACTTATCGGTTTTTCGCACAAGCGGGTATATTGCCGAGTGATAATTTTGGTGAGTTTAGTATTAGTTCGTTTGGTAATGCGCTAGTACATCCTAGACTTTCACACCACAACGCAGAGAAAAATCGAACCTGTTCTTTTCTCAAGCTGTATTTAAATTTGCTCTTCAGTTCGGAGTCGTAGGCTTTGTTGCGTGGAATCCCGATACGTATATACAATCGATTACTCGACGTAGCTACGTATACACTGTGAATCTCTTCACGCTTCAGATTCGAACATTCCAGCCTCGAGATCTCTTAAGCTTCCGGATCCGTCCCAGTTGGTGAACATGTGCGCCTGTGTATGTGGTAGCTATGTAGTTTCAGACCCATCTGTCTAACAAGTAATTCGGATGGTGCGCTGGCCGCTGGACTTAGCCACTAAGTTTCCATGTAATGTCGCTATATATCGAGCTCAAATCTTACGGTGCTTCTTTTTTGCCAGTTGATGCTTCAATCGCGTTTTCACCACCAGATCATGCATCCCTCCAAAATTGATCATGCAACCGCCTAAATCCCCTCAGACTCATTTCCCTGGACACCATCATTCCCACTACATCAATTGATGATTTCATGGCCACGACGCGTGCTACATCTCCAACTCTGCCCAAAGATACAAACACTCTCCACTCCTTAGCATCGGGGAACTTCATCTTGCGGACCGCCAGAAATACTTTGGCGGCAACTACGGCATCCTCACGAGTATCGAAAATGAGCTCCCGAAACCCACAGGTTCCTGATTCTACTTCTATCACGGTAACAGCAGCACAATAGACTTGTTGGGTTCCGGCGTGCTCGAGCACTTTGGTGATTTGCCCAGTGTGGCTATAACTATCGCTTCTGGGGCCGATGGCTTACGGGTACGATTCGCTGGAGGATTTTGGGGACCGCAGGGCGTAACTTACCGCTGAGGGTGCGGTCCGTGTTATATGTGATATAGTAGCCCCATGGCGGGAGACTTTTCTTCCTGTGGGTGAGACGCATCGTAGGATGAGATGGTGGAAGAAGATGCATAGGCGCTGCCTGAGTACATATATATACTTAGTGGCGGTGTGAAACCGTTGGATATGCAGATATACTCGAATGACCTTGATATCATGATTGTGACGTATACATATCTTTAAGTACTCTTCGAAGCTTCCGACCTTGCAGTTTAAACGTTTATTTTGAAATTTCACCAATTGGGACCTCGGAAGCTTAAGAGTTTATTGCAATTGGCATGAGTGATTTACAATTGAACTTCCGGATAGAACCATAATATTCAAGCCCCATTAAACCCAACTCGCGTTGTCGAGGGTACTTTGTGGGGTTGTTGAATTCGGGCCTCTAGTCTAGACTAGGCCTAGACTGCTGCACACATTAATGCATTCACCCGAGTGATAGATTATATTAATACTCCTAGTGCATGTATTCGAAAACCACGCATGAGAGGAAACATCACATTATTGCAGAAAGATGGAATAGTCAACCACAATTAATTAGTATTTTTAATATTAAAACTTCCATAGTTAATAACCAGTAGGAACCGTTCTCCGAAAAAATCATCCGAACTTAGGATATATACAGAAATTTAGAGCAATGCATGCGCTGACCAGGACATTGCAATCGGTACTCCATCCATGCATGCATCAGTACAGCAGCAGCATCATATAATCAGTCGTCTTCGCCATGATAACTCTTCCTCATCACTCTCCATATCACCATCCACCTCCGCATCTGAAGGTTCACTTCCAAAACAGTCATCACATCCACACACCCAGTCCTGCAACCGTCCACCAATACACCGCGTCATCTTGCTCTCTGCATTCCAGAATCCCATTACGGATATTTCTTCTTTTGCGGTGACATCAAGCTTGAAATTCCACTTCTCCCTATCCTCGATAGAGAGCGCATTCATCATGGCAACCAAAATTCGTTGCTTCTCTTCGTGAGAGGGGATTCTAGTAGCGACTGAAGGGGTGGAGTGATCAGCGATAGATTGACTAGTAGCCGTCGGAAAGAAGATCAAATCGAAGGAGTTCGAGTAATCCAAGCTCTTCGTGGGCGCAATGACGTCTTCCGATGACCAGTACGTAATCTGTACGTTGTAGCTCCTCCGCATGTTCCGCAGCACATCATCAACCGCCCAAAAAATACTTTGCCCAAGTTCCCCTTCAGGTCCTGAAACAGGCGCCCTCAACCACCGTACGGGAGGGTCCATGGATCGACGCTCCGTGACAGAGACGGTGACTGTGTGTTTCGACCCGTGTTTCTGGGTTACCGTGGTTGCTGCGACCAATGCAGCAGTGGCAACAGCGCAAGGAGTCGATTCGGCCGTGATAAACGTGTCTGCCGGAGTTGGGGCAGGAAGCTTCGGTGTCAGAGTCAAGTAATCCGAGGAAAGCGGGACCAAGAGAGGCGAGGCGTTGTCAAAAGAAGTCGTAGCGAGCTTCAAGCCAACCACAACCCCCCCAGAGACATACGCCGGAATGGAACCCTCGGCAGCCTTGATCACACGGCCCTCCAATGCGGCAATCTCGGGAGACCTTGCAAACATTTGGACGAGTGGCGGCTGTGTGGGAAGATCAACAACATTTCCAGTCTCAACCTCGAGTCTGAACCGGGGATCGATGGGCCTGAGAACATTGTCGACAATTGGGAACACAGCGTCGATTACGGTACGCTGAATAGCTGCTTTAGTTGCCTTGCTAATCGGACAGTCGGGTGAAATTGGATTAATCATTTTAAACCCGTGATTTATTTTGAAGGTAGAAAAGGTGAAGTGGTACCAGTTAGAAAAAGGAGTGGTTGCGGCTTAGAAAGCTGTATCGATAGCTGAGGAATGGCAGAAGGAGTGAAACAAAGCTACAGAGCGAGAGGGGAACGAATGAATATGTTGGTTTATATGAAGGTTGGGATTTCGATATTGGCCGCGGGTTTAGTCTGTTGTTTTCCCAACGACTTGAATTTCTTTTTTTAATGGGCATTCATAAACAGTTTAATGAACTAGGTATAGAACCTTTGAGCTTATATTACAATCTAGGAGCAACTTCGATGGTGTAGCCCAAGGAAGAAACCGATAATTGGGGATACATCGTTATAGGGAACTTCGTATCTCTATATCGCACTTTCAAGTCAGATGTTTTTGAAAAGTGCCCATCTTAAAATTGGTCATGGTGTTCTTGCATGTTCAACTGGAATACTTTATAAACTTTAGGCCTGAAGGTAAATGGTTACGATCACGTGTTTTTGGTTTTCCAAATATATATACGTACCTAGGTACTTAAGTACTTAAGTATATATACACACATGGTAGTCTCAAGCCCATTAACCTCCCAGGCAGAGCATCGTTCCCTCAACCGCACTGATTACGGACAGTCATTTCCGACAGTGAACTCACCACAGTCAAATTTGAATCAGAGCCTGAAAATCTCCAAAATGATGTTCAAAAGTTCGTCACGAGAGGCATGGGTGCTCGCTTGTATATTAACATCTCCCAAATGACAAAACCCCTTTGAGATGTGCTCATGCCAAAAGCGGTATGCAGGACTTTGATTGCATTAACGTTTAACTAAATCCCAAGAACTTTTGTAGTTCATGATGTATTGTGCTCTCGTGCCCAGACTTTTTTTCCGCCCGACAAGCTTGCGGAGAAAAAGCTTGCAAAGTTAGCTGACGGATGGTTCACGAGCACAGATGTATTGTGGCTTCTTTAAAAAAGTTACTGTGGCGAGTTGAATGCGGAAACCCCCCAACAAACCCCTCAACAAAGTAACAATCACGAGTGACATTCGGTGACCAGTAGGACGGTACTTATGTAGGTACTAGGTACTCAGTAGAGTATTGTATGTACTGCACTCACTGTGCGTACTTAGTATGTGCAGTACCGTACTCATCATTTGAAGTACATAGGATAAAGTTCAGTTAGGGACCGATAATTGCCCTTTTTTTTCGTATGCTTCTTCTGGTACGAAATGCTAAACTTACGAAAGGTATTTGTAACAAATACCAAGTCCAGCAGTTAAGTTCTGTAAGATTAAGAATGCTACCCGTAAAATACGGTATAAAGTTTGAAGTTTCAACTAGTAATGTACCGGTACCTCTTTAGACCCCTATGCTTAATCGATCGCGAGTGACAGCAAATGAACTTGATTGCAAGATACGTAACCGATCAAAGAGAAGACGGTGGATGTTATATACATCTGAGTGGAAGTTAAGCTAAGAACTCCGCGAAAGCAACCATCCTCACGCCTCCCATGTAAAACCAGCCATATATTAGTTCGCAGCGGGTATCTTCAGATTTTAGTAACTCCGCTACTTCAAACGTCATTCCTTCTCCCGCAATTGCCTCGTATGGAATTAGTAAGTACGCGTAAAATCCCCAGATAATCGATATCAAGTCGATTCATGTGCACCGTGATTAATCATGACATTATGAATAATGCATCATCGGTCTGCAACCTCAGTGTTAGCACATGTACAGTACATCCAGGCAAATTTCCCCCGAAATTTGTTTTTAGGTCTACTTACTTGCTCAACTTCCTCAGCTGATCGAGCGAGCACGGAAATCCACTGATCAACTGCCCAGTATCTGGCTCTGCACGACGCCGGCAAGTAAGATAAATCCGTATTGGCTCGGTAATGGTCGGGACCGAAAATTCAATCTTGAGCTCGAACATCCCATCCTCGTTGAGGAGTGGGCTGGAATTTGAGTCCAGTCTGTAGGTTTTATCGGGACCCGTCTTGATCGAGAATAGGTAATTAGACTCCCGTATCCGCTCGCAGAGGTTCCGCAGTGGTAGCGATTTTGCGTCGAGTCGGCAAAAGATGGTGGCTGTATTTTTGTGAGCGCTATTTTTCGTTTAGCTAGTGAGTGGGTATTATACCTTTGCAGTGCTGTTGCTGCACATTGTCATGACGGTCCGGCGTGGCTTCGTCAAGTCTCAGATAGAACAGCGACGCAATAAGCTTTGTGACCGTGTTGTTGATCATGACTTCGTTGTCTTCGGCATACTTTGTTGCCTCGCCGATCAAAAAATCCAGATCTTCCACTTGATCAATTCTGGGGATGCGGTCCAACAATTCCATGTTCAGCCGGAGATACGCCTGGTCCTCCAGTTTTTCCAGATTTTTGCGGCCACGGAAGTTCTCCCACGCGAGCTCCGAATTCATTACGTGTTTGTTCTGATGGGCAACGATGGCCTTGAGTCGTTTTAGATACCCTACCAATCCCTTTTGCGATATTGGGTCTCTGAGATCCGACCCTAGTTCAAACTCCTCCTTTGGCTCGCCACCCGTCCCGATGGATAGGAGGATGTCGGGATGCATATGGTCTGGCCATAGCATCTTCCGCTCGTATTCCGCAATTTCAATAGGGTTGTTAAAAGTCAAAGCGCCGTCCGAGAATATATTGCCAGACTCCTCGTGGTAAAATGGTTTGAAAAACCGAGGCGCAGCAGAAGTGGCCCTAGCTCTGAACAAAATATCAGCCACATTTGAAGGGCACATAAATAACAAGTGGGGCCCATGTTGTGAGAGTTACGCTTCCCAAACCTTCATTTCTCTCGTGTGATCTTCCGCTCTTAAGAACTCGTATCCAGCATCTACATTCTTTTTGTGAGTAACGGTCATCGACTGTGAGAAAGGAAATAAGTACGTACTGATCTTCCTTGTGGCACGATTGTAATTGGTGGTCAAGTACGGCCGCCCAGATGATGACGTCATGGTAACACCTACCTTCACAGGCTTTATAGGAGCACTCTCGGAGGATACTGTTGCCTCTCCGAACATTTTCTTTTCTCCAAAGGACAACTTTAGTGATTGGTTTAGTCCTTTCGATTCATACTGGCTATGATGTTGCGCCTCAACTAGGTACCCGATCCCACGTATGCCCGCTCCCGTACGTTTTGTGAATGCTTTGCGTGCGAAGCTGCAGAACATTTCGAGGCACTCTTCAATGGACATCCGTCTCTCACCCAGGCCTAAGGCGATTATCCCACCGGCACTGTCAAATGAACATGCATGTTAGTTGGTAGAAACCTCGCGGAGGTTGTGAACCATACCTGGTCCCAATGATCAAGTCGAAGAATTCTCCTATTGGTATGCCCAAGCCAATCCTTTCTTCCAGGATGGACAGGATTTGTAACTGCATTATCGACCGAACACCTCCCCTAAGTACAAATCAGCTAGTCTTTACAATAAGAAGTTGTTGGACAACATACCCATCTAAGGAAAGAATCCGTGGCCCTGCCTGTCGAGGATTTTTTTTAATAACCAACAACTTTTCCCACGGTGGAAGTCCGGTGGCGCAGAGTGGACACTCAGTCACTGTACGCAGGTGATCGACGTGTGGGAGCTCCGAAAAGTCCTCCACGCACATGTCACAAATAACGTGACCGCATGATAACGCATGATGCGGAGCGGAAAATAAGCAGCTAAAGCAGGTGCTATGGCTCGAGTATGCCTTTGATGGGGCAGTGCCTGGGTTATTCCACATCTTCAAATAGGGGTCCTTTCCCAACGTATCTTTTTGAATCTGTATGGCGGCCAGGCGCGCTTTCTGTTTCTGGTTAAGCTGTTCTATGAGTTCCTTGTAGGTTTTTGTAACAAGTTCGATGAAATGGAAGCCATCCGCCTCGAGGCCCTCTCGTTCAGGAATGTAAGTCCCCGCTGCAACAACTTTCCCGGTTGAGATCTGGTGGCCCTTTTGATGCTTGGTCGCGACGTTGACGCAACGACGGCCTTTCCGGTCTCGGTAGTTGCAGGGCCAGTGATGCTGGTAAAATTCTTCTTGTGCAGCATAGCAAAACCGCTCATATTTGCTCACCATCTCCACAGCAGCAGCGGCTATCCTACCCCATTAGCGTTCATTCAGAATCCAGGTACCTAACAAAACGGGGACGTGTATACTTCTCAACGGATAACCTTTCCGGCAGACGTCTAGCAAAATACTGGATGCTACCAGAGGTGCCAACTCGTCAAATAACTTGCAATCGGACTCGAACTGACCGGTCTCCATAAGCCGGGTTGCCGCCTTAAGGATATGATATTTGAACGTTGCCTCGATGGGACTGTGTTGGAAGGCTGCATTCAAGAAATCGAATGGCTTTGTTGGATTCTGAGAGAAATGGTTGAATGCGTATGAGAAATAGATATCCAATTCCTCGCTGTTCATGAGAAGCTCTGCATTACATCTCATTTTGTAAGTCTCCATAGACGCATCCTTTATCAGCCCCTGTAGCTTTCGGTATTGTGTACTGATGCGTGAGGGAGCAGCGTTCATGTGAGGGACGCAGATAATTTTGATACCACAGTAGTAGCAAGAGATAAGGTCTTTGAGCGTGTGGATTTCCTTGCCCCGTACGCGCCACTGCCTGGCTAAGCCTTCCAGAAATGGGTCGTCCTTGAACGAATCGGTATGTTTGTCGAGCTGCGCAATGGTGGGATCGTCTTCCCACCATCCAGAGTTGTCTTGCACGCCCTATAATTCTTCGTAAGTACTTAATTATTCTGGAAACATATGCAAATGAACTGAATCACCTTATCCTCCAGAGCATTGACAATGATAATTGCGTAAGGGAGTAGTGGTTGATTCACCGATGTCTGGAAAACCGCATTTGCCCATCGGATCAGCCTGCTTATAACGACTTCCATTGTGCTATTCAACATTAGCGCACTTCCACAAGATAGTTGGCCACCTGCTGGGTGAAATGTACCGAAAGTTCTTGGTCACATAACACACGACGTCACTAAACGTGAACAGAATTCTGGGGTAAAACTTTTTCACCATCCATCCGCGAGATCGTTTTTCCCCAGTTGCCCACTTGATTCTCAGCTCCTGGAATCGTTTTCCTTTGAGGTTCGTTCCGAACTTTCCTATTCGTAAAACCGCCCTCGCTGCTATAGGAAGCTTGTTACCACCATCAAGGCCCTCACAATCGGCAAACCTGTACTAGATGTGTGAGTTAATTGCGTCTACAACCGACGCCACAGCTAGAGCTCGAAGGAGCACCTACAAGAGGGGCCGATCCGAGTTTCGGGTAGCGGGATCTGGAAACAAATGAACATCGCTGCTGGTAGGGGTGTCCAAATCACTTAGGTTCCCGATGACTGGAGTTCGGACTGGTTGATTGTTGTCCTGGGACTGGTCGTCGAGGCCCCCGATCTGAAGAGACATGAGCATTATGGAGGGTTGGCATACGAAGCGCTGGTTAAGTGCATGCTTACTTTCATCAGTGCGCTAATCAGTGTACTTTTTCCTGCACCGGTTTCTCCAACGAAACTTATTAGAGCTGGATACTGATTTTGGGTAACTCCTCCCCCGACCGACAATTCGCGATACCTAGGCGTGGTTTGTAGAGATACGTCGCCTTCGTCACCGGGTTGTATACTAACCCCAAACCATTTGGTTATATAATCCATTGCATGGCGACCGTCGGTGTCTTTGTCGTTGTTGGGTCTCAAAATCCAATTGATTATGTCCCGAAGTCCCAACTCCGTTTGTTCATGATTCCCGCGGGTCTGTTGCTTCCTTCCAGAGCCGTGGGCGGCCTGCCGACCCCAGCAATCATTACAGACCGTGACATCACAAATATGACACCAAGACAAATCCTCCTTTGTATCGCATCCTTCGCATTCTCGGGGTAACAGATCTCCAGGCGCGTCTGTATTTAATTCCCCCGGCTCGCAACCCGGAAACTCGAGGTCATCGGCGGCAATACCAGAGTCCATCCGATTGTCCTGACTGTAATGTGACACCGACGAAAAACTGCCGATGGACTGCGACGTATGGAGTGAATGTGATGGACTCACGGGGGGGGATGTCTCGTATTGTCCATGTGGCGGCGGCGACAAGTGGAGTTGGTCAATCCGCTGATCAAGGGAATACCGTCGGTCCTTTTCGCTGGGAGTACCACGGGAGGGCTGCTCGTAGCTTTCGTGCAAGGTAGTATCTATTGAGAAGCTTCTTCCTGTGGGGCTGTCGCTCAAGGTGTTAGCAATAGAAAGAAATTGCATCCCATCAAAGTGGCTAGATTGGTTACTTTAGGTGGCTGAAGATGTTACTGATTTTCTGCCCGCAGTTAGAGGCCTATTCCACCCGAATGCGCAAAGAGAACTACCGATGATCTCGTAGTCGATGAGGATGATAGGCTGCTAGGCGTCAAACGCTTCCCCAGCGACCTAAGCCAAACGCGTCCGGAAGCATTCTTGCGTTTGAGGTTAAACATGTCCAAGGCTATCGTGAGGTCGGTCTCTGAGTTTCTCTTCGGATGGTGCATTCTCTCTCTAGCCGTTTGAACTGGAGCCGGTTGGAAGCAGCAGATAAGTATGTATGCCAATAAACTGGTCAGCCGCGTGCTTTCAAGTCAGAAAACTGTTGCGTGCATCTGTTGAAACTCCATCATCACATCCAGCTATTCAGGACTGCAGGAATCCTCCGCATTTTCTACTGGGGCGGCCTGACCCCGCACGGCCAGCTGGTTGGATAGTTTGTCCGAGCAAATCGATCTATCATTTGTGGATTCAAAGTCTGCGTTGTTGGCAGATAGAGGTATACTTTATATCACGGAATTTAGCTTCGCTCCGCTGGCTGCTATTGGTTGCCGTTGTGGGAGAATGTTCAATCACAAACACGGTGGTAGAGGACTTTCGTTCGTGCATGAGAGTGACATCACAAGCGACCGGTCATTCGTAGAGCTTCACATAGCGACGGCGGAGATGTGCTTCTAGCTCACCCACTCAAGCATCCCGCAAAGAGCGGGGTCGAACCGATAGGCCTCATTTGCTGTCCCCGAAGCAATGCAGCCACAATTAACGAAAAGGCACATACATGCCGCCAATGCACTGCAGCCGAAACCAGTTCGCGCTGTGCTTCCTACTGAACGGCGAACCTAAGTGCCTCAATGGTGAAAGATTGGGGCAGTCTCGACGATCGAACATTCAGGACCAAACCCAGTCGCACGGGACAGTGAGTGGATGACGAAGCTCGTTGTCGCGATCGGATGCAGGTGGATGCAACGACGGACCTATTGGAACATGACACCTATAAACCATCGGCCAGGCCTCAAATCCAAACAGATTGTAGAGCGCACGACCATTGGTACCGATATCGAGGCCAATAAATAATCGCTGTGCTGGTGAGTCACGGCGCCGTTCCCAGTATCCAGATGGTGAATTGACGCGATAGAGATTAATATTCTCATGCCAATACCAGCGATATATATTATACTAGTATGTGGTCGGAGCGGTATCAAGGTGCAGAAAATTCGAAAACAAAATCTTTTTAGTGAAAAATCGCGATCAGAATTCCCTAGTCTCGATTCGACGCTGACCCAAACAAGTTGCTGTGAAGCTTCCGCATTAGTTAGCGGAAAATCAGCGGCTGATCGAGACTAAGCCTTATCAAATCAACTATCTGCACGTGATAAAGGGTTAGGGTTACTCTCAAGCCTATATTTTTCACTCACTGAACGGAGCCCCAAAACGAACGTCAGATGTGCGAATTAACCCAGCATATAGTGGGAAAAAAAGTTCCAATTGAAGCTACAGGTTAGGTTTAGGTAGTATTTGAAACAATGGTCGAAACGCCGAGTGCAATGTCATGAAGAATATGTATTGCTTCTCAAAGTATCCTCCTTCCCATATGGGAAATTTCCATTCCCTATGAACTCTCTCCTTTATATCATGATCATGACCACCGGAATAGGCAGCGAAAAACCACAGGATTTGACAAGAACCAAAATGAGCGCACAACGTCCCCAGTGTCTCTATTCCACAACACACCACCGTGTTCTGGTCGCAGCTGGTTGGTTATTCACTACATATACTAAGACTACATGTATACAATTATAGTGGATCTCCATGGCTAGGTCTTACAAGTCTAGGTCTTTGTAGCGTTTTATAGCCGGCTCCTAGACCCTTCTTCTTCCAAAACCGAGCGTATGTGAGCGTGGCGTCCCAATCGCAGGAACATCGGTATATGCGCGTGGCGCATGGCGCGGAACATCGGTAGATACGTATGCACCTCATCACGGTATCAGTTCTTGACCAAATAGTATTTCGGGAAACAAGTATCTCACAATAAACCCCGGACGGAGATTCGGACCTCTTCGCCAGCACAGCATTCTCCTTCTCCTTCATCTTAGCGTCTGCTTGGAACATATCATACTTCACCTTCCGCGAGACTTTCTCCCAAAAATCGCCTGCAAAGTCTCCGCCCTCCTCTAGGAGTGCTCTGAATTCCCCACCCTGCATCTCCAGGAACTTGTGCGCACAAAACGTGTTCACCGTCTTCCGCAGAGGCTCCTCCGTGCTCACAAGTCGATCTGTGTTCGCGTAGACGTATTGCACCAGTTCGATGATGTTTCCTATGATTGGCGAGGTGGGGAGGAGTGACATGGCTTGGAATCCGGATAATTCTTGTTGGAGACGACGTGAGGCGATTGCTTTGAGGGGCATAACGCCGGTATATTGCGCTAGCACGTAGAGTTTGGCGTGTGACATCAAGAGCGAGGAGTAGTTGAAATGTTGGTCATGGTGGCTACGTCGAAGACCTCGTTTATCGCTGGAGATTTCGGTCGGAGTGGCAGGGGCAGGCAACTCTTCGAGCGGGGAAGGGGGCCCGGGGAGCGCGGCATACAATACTCCTGTGCTGGTTAAAGGCGCGAGATTCGGGCTCCAGCTTAGGACTGAGGCTGGGCTCCCGGGTTCGGTCTTTGGCTCGGGTTCAGCAGTCTCATAAGCCACTTCCATAGCTGCACTTTCCTCAGTTGCGCATTTCTCCTCAAGCGGCTCGGGCTCGGGAAACGTGTAAGTTCCAGTATACAGCCATTCCAAAAACATCTTGACCGTGTCCTCCTCCCATTCGCTCCAATCAATCTCGTAACTTTGATTCTCCGCCCACTCCCCGGTAATCAGAGCCCGCAGGCTGTCAGATTTTGCGGAAAGAAGGCCAGAGTGCACAGTGTAGCGCTTTTTGGTGACTCCGACGAGCAGCGTGTAAGGGGGTGAGGCGAAGAGGCTGCTTGATCGAAGGACACGGCCGCGGGTTAGCATGATATGACACTCTGTCCAGCAGCGCTGATAAGGTGGATTATAAGTACGTACGCGGAGATATTGGTTTCTGCCATTGCTCGCGGTAGCTGCGTAGCTGATGGAATTGTAATGAGCACTCAGAGCAGCGACGGTAGACGTCTTTGTTGCGGCTTCGTCAAAACTTTGGTCCACAATACGCGTATTGGATCTTGTGGTAGCGATTATTGCAGATACCCCGCTCTCCACGTGGACAATAAGCTTAGGTGTAATATTTGCCTTGAATCACCGATTGTCACTCACTCTAGCAGATTTTATGTTAGCGCGGTGCAGAAGCCCGTCTTCACCATCAGATGAACGAATAACAAGATCAATGACGTTATATAACTAACTCTAACCGCACTGAGGAAGATATAGAAGGATAGATGTAACCTATAGCTAGGATAAATCTCACACATACACGCTGTATATACTTTACAGGTTAGTCCAGCTGGGCTGATTATAATTTCTATTTATGACCAAGAGGCGCAGATAACCGAACCAGCGTCCAAAATCATGTGTGAGTATTCGTTCTATACCAATTTTCATCCATTCTCTCTTGAAACATGACCTCCGGAATGTATATCCATTCACCAAAGATAGCTATATAGTTTGTGTTTTTCTGAAACAAAAAGTTCAGACGGGCATTGAATGACCCCCATAGGTGCGATGGGACGATCCGACAGGGACTGTACGAGGCAGTGGGGGCTACTCGGGAGTCGCAAACAGAATACAATGGACGAGGACATGCATGGATCATCACTCGGACTCGCTGCCGTACATCTGAGCCCAGATTTTTCAGGGCTGGTTAGACTGCGTACTTAATGTTGATTCTGAGTTATGTGTGTTGTAAGATGAATGTAGGAGCAAATACGTTCTCATGAGCTCATTCTCCCTCAAGACATGTTTCATTCATGCCCACTGCGGGATATATACCCAAATCCGCGTGTGATTGCGGCGTCGTCTTCCAGAAGCCTCGACATCGTCGCACACCGATCCATTATCTACGTTTCAAAGATGCAGAGACCCCCACACCACATTCGCATTCAATCGCACGTTTCAGTTTCTCAAGAGGGGGTGATATCTCGCCACAAACGCCACATAGACACTTAAGGTATGTATAGTACTTCGAGCTTTACACCTAGGCACTAGCGTATAAACTGTTCCCGCGATGGCATCATTGACATCGCGTATCGGATCCCATCTTCCAGAAATTTAGCCTTTATCTACATGCTGATCTACGTAGCTACTTGATCCTACTGCACATCACTTTCTTCTGTTTCCAACGATATCAAGCTTTAGGTAGCCGCCGCGATGATTGCCAACACCAGAAGAAGCGCCTCTCAAAACGAAGGACATGAAATTTCCGGCCAGGAGAATCCCCGTAACATCATATCATAACATACGGAATTGCGGCGCCTATGAGGCTGATACCTACGGATAAGCAATTGGTGCGCTCGGATCTTGCTCTTAGATTGAAAGGTGTCAGTCAGGTCATGCATGCATCGGCCGGCCATTGACGTTGGCCGATGGCTATAATATGTACATAATGTTCGCAGCCGGCGGCGACCCAGCAGTATGGCCGCCTGCATACAGCGAAATACCTGCAAAGTCACCAAAACGCAGACAGAAAGACGCGTGCTCGCTTACTCGGTTCATAGGACCTCCTACATGCGACGAGTGATGCATTATATATGACGCTTCGACGTGGTTGTGATCCATCATGATGGAATGGCGACTTGAGACCAACAGCTAATATGGTGAAAAATTCCTCCTCATACGAGATGCTGCAAACCAAATCTTCATACGCGCCCCTGGAGATGTAGTTAATATGCACCGAGGGTGTCAGTTGCATGTAACGGCGAAGTTGGAATCTGTTATGTACAAGTGGGTTGTAGATGGACTGCCTGGAATCAATATATCGACTCGATCCATGATATGTACATACCTACATAATTTACAAATCGGAAGAACTGCATGCGGGAAGGAAGCGCCTGTTTATGTTGGGCGGCGGTAAACATGCTGCCTGACCCGGCCCTTGCAACCCGTTACATTGGTTATGTAATATATCTTGATATTGTCTGCAAAATGTGCGTCCGATACGGGATGTTTTCGGTTCCTACGGATATCCGGATGGGAGAAGTTGGAGAAATGGTCGATAATTATCGTTCATGCGATGCTGTATATATGGGGATTTTTTACTGCTCACTGGGGGGCTTCCCGCATACAGTTAGAGCGGTGCCTGACCTAAACAATCCAAACTGCCGAGCCCAAGACGCCATCCCACGATCTCGGCCGGGATATCGATTTGTCTCTTTACTAAAAGCTTTTTTCTTTCACACACAGACATCCGATGAAAAGCTTGCTAGGAGTAACTGAGACTACATGCGTTCGGGTGCCGCCAAGACAGCTACAATATCTACGTACATCGCTGATGAAACTGTGTTGTTCTTCTTCATACACTGCTTGCAATGATGACTTTTCATCTCCCATCAGCGAATGGCGGCGAGGAGCAGCTCTTGCCGCCCAGAGTTGAGAGCCAGGATGTCATGGATAGCTGCATGATTGGGCATGTTGCTGCGGGGGGCATGCCGATTGCTACATGGGCCCCTGGCTAGTAGGGCGTCTATGGGCAGGTGATGGCTAAATGGGGATAAGTCCGGAGCGAATATTGGGCCAACCAGCGTCTTCGTAGCCAATTGTTGCAGGTCACCTCCTCTCCAGGAATGCGGGTGAGAGATGATTTACACACCCTCATAGCCATGCAAGAATTCGGAATATCCTCAGTCAAACTCCGCGGGCGGTTATACATAAACCGACAGACCCCCAATTAGTACGCGGTTGTTGGCTGGAAAACTCCACCTTCCATACAACTGTGCTTTCCCCTCCCAGCCATCGTCGTCCTCGGCGCTCAACACGACACAAATATCACGACCAATAACAGTGACGCCAACTGGCCCCTCGAGACATACATACTCCGAAAAACATAAAAAGCATTCCCATTGCATATCCTCCATTTTGTTCCCCGCACCCGAGCGGCTGAACACAACGATCACTAATAGTTGCAACTGAATAACTACTCGGTGTTCGTCGCTTATACGACCGCTGCTGCTCGAGAAAAGGGAGAGGCTTCGCTCCGTGTCTTGTCGACAAGAGAATAGGAACCAAGGTAAATAGGGCATCAACAGCACCGTACATATACCTCGCCACCTGACTTCCTCCTTCCAACCTTCCACACCATACACATCCACCATGTCGCGACGAACATCAACTTCGCCGTGCACCCTGGCCGCCGCTACTCTCATCCTCCTCGCCTCACTACAGACTGTCACTGCGCACTTCTCGATTGTATACCCCGCATGGCGAGGAAACACTCTCCTTCCAGACAGACAGTGGGACTATCCATGTAACTTCTCTCTTACTCACCTCTGTTCCCATCACTGACCCAATTATCACAGGTGGTGGGCAGAGAGTTACGACGAACCGAACCCACTGGCCCATTACTGGCGGCGCGCTTTCGATCATTCCCGGTTGGAACGCCGGACATCCGACCTCGTTCTTCTACGTCAACATGGGTTACGGCACAGCTCCTCCAAACATGACGAACATAATGGTTCCTGTATTCCAGATCACTGCGCCTTCACGTGATCCATTTCCCGGCCACTTCTGCCTTCCACAACTCCCACTACCAAAGAACGCTACCGTTAAAGTCGGCGATAATGCAACAATCCAGGTTATTCAGGTGGCGCTGCATGGAGCGAGTCTTTACAATGTGAGTTTTTTGATTGATTTGAGAATCAGGAGAGAATGGGGAGCTGACAAGGGGTAGTGCGCCGATATCACATTTGTGGAGAAAGGTCAGGAGGATCCGATCCCCGAGGGGATGTGTTCGAATTCGTCAACGATCGGGTTCAACCTTGTGTACTCGACAACCTCGGATGCTTTGCGGGCGGTAGTTTTACCATCGCTCGTGGGTGTATTCGCATTGATTGCAGCTACGGCGCAGTGGGTACTGTAGAGCGGGACGGAGAGGTTGCATTGTACAAAACTGGGTTTTTCTGTTCGTTCGGGGTTTGGGGGTTTTTGCTGTTTGCTTTCACCAGCGGCTTCTTTGTATATGGTTCCCTTTTTTTTCTTGGTATGTTTCTTATGTATATCACTGCCCGTTTCCTTTGTGTCTCCATCGTGGGTATATCGCGCGGTGCCGACGTGTCCCTGGGGTCATTTGACTGGAGTTTTCCCTTAAGTCTCTTATACAAGAACAAATAATCAATCACACATACCTACAAGTAAGCTCTGGCACATGAGTGAGGCTCTGGCGGTCATGGCTTGCGTTTAAAAGTCGTAAAGCTTGTTGGTTGCCTCGCCATCGAACACTGCTACTTCTGATTCCATATACTTGTAAATTAATCGAGCCCTTACATAGGTACGAATGGACCTTTATCGATTAGTTATCCACCGCGGCACCTGCAAGATGGGGTGGTTGATTAATTTACATCCTACTCTATACTTTACTGCTTACAACTACAGCCTGGAAGATATTAACATCGTATCACTTGCGGAATATCTCATACGCTGACGTCCATGGAAGCTTATATCGTACAAAACTTGCTTGTCTGTATTTGCCACCTGCCGAGATCACAAGCACGACATGACATTTAAGGATCTTAAGCTTTCGCTGCTGTGTTCAATATGCGGCATTTCGGCGAGACAAGCCACAATCACAGTTCGCGTGCATGCCCATTCAAGTTCGCGAGCAGAAACTAAGTGTAGAAATTCCAAAGGGGACACGCGTTTCAACGATTTCAGCCCTGCGTAGTCTAGTAACTCATCTATTGGAAACTAGCGCATCAAGTTTATCCATCCATATCCATTAATCAATGATAATCTATTAATAGTTGCGGTGTTACACAGATTGATTGTGGTGTCTGCCACTGTCTGGGATATCGATGGTAGATATTTTCAGAGCGATCGCCACTCTACGTATACGCAAGACATGTCAAAAGATATTCATTGATGCTGCAGGTGAGAGTGAATCACTGAGGGTAAGGATCAAGCACTGAGGATCCCGTGGGTTGGATAATGGGCTGCGGTCAGACTCATGGATACTCACTCGTGCAAAACATTGCTAGTGTTGTCAGCAAGTGAACGTCATAGAAGCTGCTTTCTCCGCGACTTACAGATCGCCACAACCGGATTTTCTTGGACCTCCGTTGTAGTTCTGGAACGGTTCGTCAAAATGAGTCGTGGAAAATGGTGGCTCTGGAGGAGAGGCGCTGTGTTTCTGGGCTCACCTAACATCACCTACCGCGCCAGAGCCAATAGTTACCAATGGATGGCCAATCGCCAAGAGTATGCACTTGAGATGTTCTGACAGAGAGAGGGTACAGATCTACCAAGAACTGATGGAGATAAAGGAGGGCGTAGCATGACACAATCCCATACCCTCCCGGCCCATCAACTGCCAGGTGAAAAGTGTCAAAACATGTCCGATCTCCATGGGCATGTGCTGGAGATGGTTTGCTCTGAGAGGTATTCTTTCTATTTGTCATAAATCATATCAGAAACGAAATTTTTAGGTCATTTCGTCATCTCAACTGTGAGAGAAGGTTTCTAGGATTTGATTACAAGCGCGGGGAGAATGCTCACGTTAGGTCACGCACACCAAATGCATATGTCATTTTATTATCTTGGTCCCACTCCAGCTCGTGAGCAAAACGGGCCGCTTTGAGGGCCGATCCGACCTCGTCTGTCAGCACAGTATATTTAGCCTCATTTAATTGTAAGCATCAACGACTACCAAAACCCGCCGAACGAACCACAGTTATACGCTAAAAAGCTTTGATTTCCAGGCAGATAGGGCGATGCGATGCGATCATGAATTCTCACCCAGCTTCAAGCCTCATCTGTTTGTGGCATAGAGGGATACACCCTGACCTAGGTTGTGTGTGTGACTGCCATCTACAGATGGTCATAGCTTCTCACACGGATATGTACAGTTGTGTCGAATAAGTGAGAGTATACGCATGCAACCACCAAGTTCGGGAACACCACCACTTTACAATATCACCAGAAATTTGGAACTAAATAGTTGAGAACCTCAAAGGAACACAATGTGTCATTTGCTGCACCATCTTGAGCGTTGTGTTGATTGCAGGTCACTTCTGATGGAGCTCAAGTTTTGTGCGTTCTCCCACTTTTTGCGACGCTACTGTACGTACGTACACGGGAGCTGTGGCTCTACAATCAACCATCTTCGTACAACAGTAACATGTTTGCCAGATGTTTTTGCAGCTACATGCAAGAAAAATTAAACCTCAAGATTTGAGAAGGCCGTAACAGCTTGTATCATAATAGGCGAAACAGAAAGCTGAAATGGTTAGTTAGCAATCGCGTGTGCTTGTTGCTGTGGTGATCAGGCATTTCGTGTGTTATGTGTTCGCCGGTTTGCAATTTGTAGAGCACTCTACTGTACCCCCTTCGTAGCTAGCCCTGAAACTGGCAGACAGTTGAGTAGACTTAAGGATCTCCAATTTTGGTCTTTGGAGACTATTCGATCACAACGAATGTAGCATACGCAGATAAGCACAGGTTCGGTTACGTGATCACTAGATGTGCGGGGCGTCCATGTTCGCGTTCCCCAGTTGTCGCTCACCAGCACACATACTCGAGTATAGTATAATATTCGCAAGAGTGAAGTAAGGGAAGTATATATAGGTTCTCGATAAACCCTCTTACTCGCTCGGTTATGCCCATCATTATCATGTTTTTTTGGCTACTGCATACCTAGATCAAGATATACTTAGTAGGCAGCTGCATGCACCTGTGGACTGGCTGCCTCGAATCAATTCGATAAAGTTCGCTCTCTTTCCCAAAAGTTGACGAAAAAATCTCACCGAAGAACTAGCTCACTATTTACACCATACATAAGACGTACGTCATATTCAAGAGATATTCGCGATGCTAGAACAGAGGTTTTTCCCTGGAAGTTCAGGAAGAAGCAATCTAACAAGTTCGAAGAGGTCAGCATAAGCTCAAGGACGCCCTCGAACACTTTCAGGACGCTTTGACGCCGGAACAAAGATCCGAGTTGCTGGGAAACCCAGCTCATCCTCCAGAATCACGTGTTATCGAGCTTACCAAACAAATCGATGCAAAGAAGTCAAGGGGCAGTCGACGAGTGTTGCGGTTTCTGGAGTCGGTTAACCAGTTCTCCTCGGTAGTAGACACGCTCATTCAATCGAATCCCATTGTGAGCGCTCTCGTCTGGGGTAGCGTCAAACTTGCTATCTTGGTATTCTACCCCATGGCTATGTACTTAGTATGTGTCTTGATGCATGGTCCTGAAATTGTTACTCTACAGGGGGGTGCTGAATTTTCTGGATTACTTTGAGAAACTGTCGGAAATGCTTCAGAAACTCGGCGACATATGTCCCACCTTAAATCGAATTCAGAATCTTCCCTGATTCCACCGAACTCCAGGAATTGGTCGCCTCCTTTTATGCCACGGTAATTGAGTTTTGCACTACAACGATCGGAATCTTCAAAGACAATGGTACGTAGACGTCTAGACGTATTTATCTTGGTTCTTCCAAGCAAATACACCTATTCGATTTTCCGGCTGCTTCCGTTCAATTATTGACTGGATATACCTAGGTTTCAAACGATTTACCAAGACAATGTGGAAGCCTTTCAAGATTCAATTCAAGGAAATCGAAGGCGACCTCCAGGATCAACGAGATAAGATCGATTTAGAGATCATTGTCGCTTCGGAAACAGCGTTGCTAAGGGAACGACAGGAAGCCAGCCTTTACCGCCGTGAAGGGGTTCAGCATCGATTGCTCCAGATAGAGCATAATGAAGGGAGCCGCGACTGGAGGATACAGCAAGATGCCACCGCTGTCCGTGAGTTTGCGATTAATCTATAATTTGGATCCGAATTTCAGTGGCCACTGACACAGGAATCAGGGAATCGGCGGGTGCAGTTGCTAGCACGGATATCGAGTTACAATTACAGAGATTCATTTTCAAAGGCTCTCCATCGTCGTCGAGAAGGTACGGGGCGTTTGGTTATTGATACTCCCGAATTCCAACAATGGTTTAAGGAGTCGCGTTCCAGCGGCTTGTGGTGCTATGGAATCCGTGAGTCCTGACAAGCTTTGGTCGATCTCTTGCGTAGCTAATCCACGCCGCAGCTGGCTCAGGGAAAACTCTCCTTACGGCGGGGATTATAGACCATATATTCTCGGTCTGTCAGGGTTCGGCGGTCTCGATCAGTTACTTCTTCTGCGACTTTGCCAATCGACAGTCATTGGAGATATGCACTGTCTTGAGGAGTCTCATCAAGCAAATACTTAATGTATTCGTCGATAAGATCTCGCCTGCTCTTGAACGGGGGCTGGAAAGGGCCTTTATAGAGTCACCAGCAGATCCCAGCTCCGACCAACTATTCGACATGTTGGTTCCTATAACTAAGCTGTACTCGGCAACAACCTATCTCATTCTTGACGGTCTAGATGAATGCAACGATTTTGACCGTCGGCAATTGATATCCTACCTGCAGCGTCTATCTAGGAATCGTTCCCAAGGTGTCAAAATCCTATAGTCTAGTCGGCACGAGGTGGATATTGCCGAATGTTTGACCAATTGTCACCAACTTTCCTTAGCTACTTCGGGCACAAACTCCGACATTGCTGCTTTCATCACCCAGGAGTTGGATGAACGAATTCAGCAGAAAAGATTGGTTGTACGACAGCCAGGGATGATCGAAGAAATACAGAGTGCTCTTATTGAAGGATCAGAGGGGATGTATGTCACCACTATCCATAATGTATTTTGAGCCTGAGCTCCTTGGGGTGCACCTGAATGGAGACGGCGATCGTTAGTCGTATACTCGTGTGCGGGGTATGGCAATGACGGTGTCTTCGACTCCACTCGGGGGCGCGGATCTGAGTTCCGTTTGCAACGTTTGGTGTGTGTCGTCAGCTAATGTGTTGATCAGGTATCTATGGGTTGCATTTCAACTCGACGACATATGCCGAGAAAATAACGACGAAGATATCCGCCGGGTATTAAAATCCTTGCCACGTGGCTTAAATGAAACATACGGCCGGATATTAAAGCGCATAGTCAAAGATCGGAAGCCTGAAATTGCTGCCAAACTCTTCACCTGGGTTGCTGGTGCAAGGCGGCCATTATCGCTGCTTGAACTCGCCGAAGCAATCGCGTTTGAACCCGGAGATTCGCATTGGCAACTAGGGGGTAACCGCATTCAGACGGATGTGCACAGGATGGTTCAGAACTGCGGCAACTTGGTGATATTAAGTGATGATGAGAGTGACGATGAGCGTACCGTTCAATTTGCACATTACACAGTTCTCCAGTATTTTCTCTCGGAAGCATTGCGCTACACGAGGCTCAGCCGTACCTTTTCTCTGCGACTGTCCGAGGCCGACAGCTATATCGCCAAAATTTGTCTTACGTACTTGGATCTCGGAGACTTCCAGACACAGATTGTCTCTACAGGACATGTATCCGGTATCGACGTGCTGGAGATCGTACCGGCTTCAGGAATTCACCGCATTTTCAGCATTTTAGCGAAACTCATCTGGGGTAGACGACAAGTGCAAGCCCCATCATTTAATGTTTCTAACCCAACGTCACATCTGCGTACTTTGGATACTATGCATGTAAAGTTTCGAATGTTGAAGTATATTTCCAAGCATTGGCTCGACCATTGTCTAGATCTCTCCGAACTCGACGAGCCTTGGTGGTCTTCCTTCAAGACTCTAACACTCCAAAAAACCTTGTCACATTGAACACATTCCTTGGGCTGGAGCTGCAAACCATGGTCTGGAGTATGGTGCGCAATTCGATTGGAGTATAAGAAATCGTTGCCCGGTCGTCCTGCGTCTGTTAGTTGAGGTGGTGGGTAAAAAGGGTATTCGACAGTACTTTAGGCTGATTCCGGGGGACCCGAACATGAGTTTCCACAGTGCTTGTTCAAATGGCCACTATTCCATGGTCCTACTGCGTCTGCTGATCAACGACC
Organism: Wilcoxina mikolae CBS 423.85; assembly: GCA_014904905.1. Classification (NCBI taxonomy): domain Eukaryota; kingdom Fungi; phylum Ascomycota; class Pezizomycetes; order Pezizales; family Pyronemataceae; genus Wilcoxina; species Wilcoxina mikolae. The sequence continues at coordinate 112,181 of MU122250.1, forward strand.
ATCCCGGTTCTGATGGTACCGCGCTTGTGGAAGCCGCGAGACACGGTCACTCTGCTGTGGTAGATTTGGTTCTTGCGCACGCAATCGCGAAATGGGAAGACAATCGCACTGCCATTCAATCGTCCCTTCAAGCTTCTGCGGCGAGAGGACACATTTCTGTTGTGGAAAGTCTGATATCGGCTGGTGCTAATCCGAACAGTATTTCAACTTTCGGCGAACCAACTGCCCTTCAAGCTGCAGCAGCAGGAGGACATCTTGCTGTAGTTTACAGGCTTTTATCGGCAGGTGCTGATGTAGATGCACGCCCATCTGAAAGCAACCTGACACCCCTACAAGCCGCCTCGGCAGGAGGGCACCTCGCTGTGGTTGACAGACTGCTATCGGCCGGCGCCGACGTAAACACACGTTCCCTCAAACTCCTCTGCAGGCAGCTGCGTTGGGAGGACATCTGACTGTTGTCGATAGACTGCTATCAGCTGGTGCTATTGTCGACTTAAGTCCAGGCGACGGTGAACAGACGCCTCTAGAGACAGCATCGGCCAAAGGACATGTGGCTGTGGTTCAGAGACTCCTATCGGCCGGTGCTAATATAACTGCGTCTTCAACATACCCCCAACAGAGTCCCCTGCAAGCAGCTTCGGCGGGAGGCCATCTTCCTATTGTAGACGCACTCCTAGCAGTCGGTGCTAATGTGAACGAACCTGCCGCTTACGACGCACTGTCTCCTCTACAGGCGGCGGCGGAGGGGGGACACTTGGTAGTTGTCAACAGGCTAATAGCGGCCGGTGCGGATATCAGCTGGGCATTCTATGCGGCCGCTAAAGGCGGCAATTTATTAGTGGTAGATCATCTGCTTAAGGTTGCAAACGACAAGGACATGCTCGGCTACCTGGAGATGTCTTCTGCTCTGAAGATGGCTGCAGAGGATGGGAATTTGGAGATCGTTGAACGTTTGCTGGAGGTCGTTGGGGGAACGCCACCAGACTATGTACGCGCTCTAGTATGTGCTGCAATGAATGGTCATGTCCAGGTTGTTGAGGCGCTCCTTACTGCGGGACCCGACCTTAATGCACTCCACGATGGCATCACCGCGCTGTGGGCTGCGTCTCTTGAAGGACATTTGGATGTTGTTGAGCGACTGTTGAAAGCAGGTGTGAGCTGTGAAGTAAGGTGTTGCTATAAGGGCATGAATGGGAAGACGGCAATGGAAGCGGCTTTTGATGCCCGTCACGACGTGGTGATCGAACGACTCCGGAAGCAATTAACCAAAGAGAGAGATACTTTCGGCCGCCGCCGTCACGTATAACAACACTATACCTACTTTAATTGTGTGGAGCCCCACACCGAGTGCACTGACGTTGGTTTCGATTCATGAAACGGATATCTACTGCTGCAAATCTTGTTTCTTCCAATTCCTCTATGTCCATACAATGTATGTTTATGAAAGCCTGGGTGCGTATTTTCGTAGGTCGGTAGTCTAGTTTTGCCTAGCTGTTTGGTCACCAACAGTTTAGTACGTCTGGGGGCAGAATGTGATCATGACAGACGGACTTGCAATTAAGGTTGAAATTGGGCCGCGTTGTTGATGACTAGGTAGATGCATCTATCCTTTTTACTTGCAATTGATAGGGACAAGATCTGTGTACACGACTCGGGGATAAAGTCTAAATTTCAAGCTGTCCATCCCAAAATTTAACCTCAGAGTCGAGGAATGGAATGGAGCATTTTTGATATTTTGTTGGGTTAGGGTTTTAATATGGTCAGCTGACTTTGTTCTTGTCTTGAATTTCGAAATCTTATCAACCATGGTACCAGTGTTATTGTAACGACTACATAAGTACATAAGGTATATACTCAAATCTCGAGATTTGCCAATCCGGCACACAGCTTGTTTAAAGTTGAAGGGTTTGGGGCACATATTGTCCATATATGATGGCGGCCATCATTTCTATCGATTCCATCAAGACTATCGAGTGAGATTCTGTTGCGTTCTCTCTAGTTTTAGCCATGAAGAGGCAATCGTTGCAACGTATTTTGAAGTGAGCGTTCGCGTTCAACAGTGGGCTGGCCCGCACGGTTGAACCCGCCGTAAGATATTGCTCAAGATAGAGCTAGATATAGAGGAGCCGGAGCTGACACATGGCTTGGTGAACTCTAGCCGCGCATGGCGTACCAAGCCGTAGCTGAATGCATCAAGCCGTTTAGTTAACTAACATTAAAAGAATCGGAAATCGCTTAGGTATAGGTATATAGTTGGATCAGCCATTTCCATATTTGCTTGGTCTGCCTTGCTGCCTTGTGGAAACGACATGGCGGGTTTTCGACCACACTCTGCATGGGATAATCCGCACCTATAGATATACTTAGGTACTCTACCTTGATAGATCTTCATTTTGTGGGTTGCGGTAATGTTCGCCAAGGAATTTGTGAAAACAATTGGTACGTTTATCGATGTGGATTCACCGGGCTGTGTTCGAATCGCGGACAGGCTGTGCACGCAGGATCGCGTTTCATCTACTTATATGTATGTATATAAGTTTAAGCCTTAAGTTTATTACTATTTGCTCGGTTCTTAAATCGAGAATAGTTTTGGTGACGCACACGCACTCATAGATCTAGATGCAGCGACGACTGCTATGCATCTTCCAGGCTTTGCTCGGTTTTGCTGCCGTTATTGTTTCAGATTCATTCTCTCGGTGGGCTCCGGGTGTTTGAGAATTCGCCGATTGAACCCCACAATTACCTCCAACAGCTGGGCATATACTCGGTACTGGGGTTTGGAGAAGCAACAGCATAAGCTATCTGCAGCCCCATCATGCGTGGCTTTGTTACTCGAGGAAGTATCACTCACGAGTGCAGTTTTTGCGCACAAGTCCATTGAGCTACAGTGCTTACCAGGAGCAGTATAATTGACAGAAAGGGCAGTGAAAAGACTACTATCACTTTGCCTGCTGTTTCTTCACTTTGGCTTCAGATCACAGTTCACTTCAGTCATCCGTATACCCTTACTAGCAAAGTGTACAAAGAGCTGAGAGGTACTTCATGCTGTTACATGTCGGCTGTGTTTACATGGCTACAGCATTATAATATTAGCTCTGTTTATTCTCCCAACCCCAGTTCCGAGTACAACAGACACAATCATATTCATGCGCTCCAGCCCGCGGAATAGGCCAAATCCGTGACTCGTGCATATTTTGGATCAAGGGTGGTATTTGAATTTCATTGACTGTTAGTTCTCAATTCTCAATACAGTAAATACCACTTGATTCGAGTGACATATCATGCAGCACAAAAAAAGCAAAACAGATCACCAAATCGAGCGGCTACTTTAAGCGGTGTTATCAACAGATTTAGTCCTTCATGCAAGCGCTTTGTTTGTGATTTAAGCCACCCGGCTACCGGTATCTTGGCTGTTGCCTGGGTGGTATCTTGGCTGTTGCCTGGGTGGTGTCTTGGTGTCTTGACTGGTGAAGTACGGCTGTCAGTTCATGCATGGAGAGTAAGCGCATTGCACGTACATTGAAACGGATCCCAATTGAAAATTCCTCCACCTGTCTGACTTCTTCAGCTTCACCCATAAACTTAACGTAACTGATACGGCTGAGAAAATGAGGGCAGCTTACAGGTAGCCAAGTCTAAAGTACCCATCACGTACTTATGCTTCCATATATATCCTTCCGAGATCCCTCTGCTCTCCAAATTTGCAAACACCAATGCCTTCCCTACTCCAATCACGAGCAGCATTGCTCTCCTCCTTCACCGTCCTCCTCCTTGTCGAATTCTCCTGCGCACTACCACAAAGCTTCTCCAAAATCAATGGCGCACAATTACAAGGGCAAGAGATTGCCGCGAATGCCCAGGGAGGCGGCGAAAATGTCGGTTGCGGCTTCAAAGGAAACCCAGATGTCTACGGCCTGGGGATTCGACTGGGATTGTATTCACAGTGGCTTTCTACGTTAATATCAAACTGGTTCCATCAACACAACCTCACACGCATGCGGGATGTCAACACGTGTTTTCAGCTGGCGATGATGATTGCACTGATTGCGTTGGCGACAACCAATAGGGACCAGCAAAATTTGAGGCCGCATGCTCTGGACCTCTATATCATCATCATGCAGATTGTTGGGAGTGTACGCTGTTTCCCCGGGCCCGCGGGCCTGGACACTAAGTTTGTAGATGGGATATCGCTAACATCGCTATACAGTCATGCACGATATCCGCACATGCAACTCACAAGTCGAAATGGGGGGAGACAAGCTGGGGGGGGGTAGTGCGATTTTTCATCTACTTTGTGGTAAGTTTCCGCGGTAACCTCTCCGAGTCCGGCCCGCTGAAGCGTCCCAGGTCGCAGGATACTCGACGTTTTTCTGGTTCTCGGATGTCCAAAAACTCCGTGCACTCAACGATGGATGTGAGGCATACGGATTCCTCTTCGTTAAAGTCCCGATATTGAAATCGTGGTTCCGAACGATCCACAAAATCGCCTCTGGGGGTGCATGTGCCGTTTTCGCTGTGCTGCTCGGCTACGCGATTTATAAGTATAGATCAGAGTTCATCAATCGCTCCTTCGTCGAGACGTACAGACGGAAACGCTATCAGAAGAAGCTCAGCGGGCTTGAGAAAGTGTTGGATAATGCAGTGAACCTGGATGGAGAGCTACCGGTGATACACAAGTACACTCCTGCGCTTTGTGTGTTCATTCTGTGTGTTGCTATCGCTGCAATTGAGTGCTTGATAATGTGGAATCAGATTATGGATGTGAATGAAGCATTTAGTACTGGCCAGTTGATACCTCTGGTCACTGGAGTGGGGGGGTTGGTTAGAGTGCTGTATCTCATGTGGAGTGAGCCGAATCTGAGGTTGCATGTAGTGCATAAGGATAGGAATGTCAGGCAGCCGGCAAGAACGGGAGCTTCGCAACAGCTTCTGGGGACTAGATCACACGCACGCGCAGGGCCATGAGGGAATGAAGGGGAGAGATGTGTAATTTGGTACTCGTGTGTTTACAATAGTTGTTTAACTGATATATATCCTGGAAGGATTTCAAAAGAATGCTTTTACACCCCCCATGGCCAAAAGATGGCAGCTACCGATCTAGAATGACGTCGAAGAAACCCTTGGTTCCCGCCTTGCATAACTAGATCCACATCGACGCCCGCTATCGCCCATGCGATTATCGTGACTAGATCTCATCTTCGAGACGCCTCTTGGCATTCACGTGATCCACACAAGTGTGTGCTAGGGTTAGCTGCCCGGTATACGGGTAGAGTTAGACTCCATCAGTTTGTATTCGCATTTGACTCAATCCATCTTGCTTGATCCTAGAATCACCAACGCTGTTGCACAGACATGTGCACTTGCACCTGTGACTTGCTGCTTTCCCGCACACGCACGCACACACACACACACACATTATATGCAATGTCCCTAGGAACGAACTTGAGCTCTTTGCCTCGGCTCGTTCTATACCATCATCGTCAGTACGCAAAACGTTAAACGTATACGTCCACGTACACGGCTCCCTCCATATTGCAACAGATTCCGACCATCATCATGTCGAAACCCGGCCCTTCGAACCTCCGCAACACCCTAACCTTTCCCACCACCAATACTCTGCCCTCCGAACACATCTGCGAACTCACCTACCGGGATGACTCCGGTGACGTCAACCGTCACTGGTGTTTGCTCGGTGAGATCACCGAAATCATTCCCTGGCCACTCCGTCTTTCGCTGCACCTCAAAGACAAAGACGGTACGGAATCTCACGTAGCCTTCTACGACAAATCCCGAGGCGACATCTTCGTTAACCAGTGCAAGCCTGGTCATACCATGGCTTTCTTGTACCCGGAGAACCATGCGTTTATGGACGGACAGATCGGTTTGAGGATTGAAGCAGATGTGGTGGAGCAGGGGTGGATCAAGATTTTGCCATTCGGGCTTGACACATTGTTGAGTGCAAATGATAAGGTGTTTGAGGTTAAAGATGCCGCCGGGTGCTGTGCGGTGTGCGGAAAGGAGACGAAGTTGAAGAGGTGCGGGAGATGTGTAGTTGCAGGTTATTGCGGGAATGTGAGCGGGATACGCCAACTGGAGTTCTGTGGTTAAGGGCTAATATACTCTGTAGGAATGTCAAGCTGTGGACTGGCACGCGGGGCACAAGGAGCTTTGTAAGGCTGTGGCTGAAGTGAAGTGGTTTACTGACAAAAATTGGGAAACCTTCAGAACCCCGTTTTCTTTCTAAGAATGTGTAAGGAGATCGAAGCCCTTACAAACCTCAGCCATAGCTATTTACTAATTATAAGTAACAAGAAGCTGCGGGACTCTACTCATTATATGCTACCGCAGTCCATGCGGACATGCCTGTTTCAAAATTAAAAAATTAAAAACCTATACGAATGAACATTTCTGCTCATGTGCACCTCCACCTTGAAACACTGGCGCATTATCCCCAGCTCCTCTAAAGACCTCTTGCACAGTCTAGTTGATCCTTGATATCTTCTAATATCACTGCTTGAATAGGTGCTTGAATAACACCCTCACTTCAAATTTACTTCACAAGGAATCACTCGTATTCGGTAACTTGGATCTCTCCCGAATACTGACTAGTTACGGAACCTTGTAGTTGATGTATTTGATTGATCACTCGACTTCCACATAGCAACAAAGATTCGTGAACATGAAATGACGTAGTTTACGGGGGTGGTTGAAATTGGAATCGACCCCTTTCTTCTGCATAACCCATTCCGATCCCGGGAGTTCAAGCTCTTTCCTTTTGATTGCGGATGTTTCTTTATGTTAACTTCCTCTTTTTCTTCAGTCTTTTCTTAGTTCACCCGCCACATTATTCTCGTGGGGCCTAAGAGATCGGTGCAGGGTGTTATATACATAGCTCGTGTATGGTTTCTCGGGCACTCCGAGACTACGGTCCGTTCAGTATTTACGGGGCCAAAAACAGCTTAGCTTGTAGATAGTTCCTAGAGTTCGGGCCGCAGAGCCGCAACGCCGGCTCCAAACAGATCTACACAGATCAGCGAAGCTTATCTTCACCTCTTCTGTCCCCGTCTTGTTCGCACCGTCTGCGTCTATATATATTTCTTTTCCGCTTGTCATGGCGTCCAGATAAGCAACAGATATCCAGCCAGTTTTCCGTTAGGTTTTGCTGAGAGATATCTATATAGTAACATCCTAAGTTTTTCTGCTCAAAACTGAAGAGATATCCACTACCCAACTCTTATTTAGGCGTTGCAGGAGCTCGACGGGGTGTCAGGGAATAGGTAAAGCATGACTGTGCGGTGAATCTGAACGAGGAGCTCGAGCATGGGTCGGGTTGAACATGTAAGAAATCAGAGATACTTTGCAGCACAAGAGGGATTTTTCGAATTCTCTAGGGAGCAACTATCCGCCATCAACTCCAGTCTCTTTGCGTTATCTATCACGTCTCGCTCTGTTGGAAGCCGGGTGTGGTGGTGTTACAGATGGGGGACAAAAGTTTTCGCGAATCGCCATTTCGCGTCCCATGCCTCCCCTCGTCAACTACACCTTCTGGGCTGTATCTCCACAACAACAAAGAAAGAATTACTCTGATTTATATCAAAGTTAGAATACATATAAAAGAAAAGTCTATTAAATTTACAGAGAATTCCAACCACATTGAGGCTCAATATATAATGTATCAGCCATCTGCCTCAAGTATAGAAGCCACCCTAATTTCCATAGCTGCTCCAAGTACTCTAAGTCGATTCCCTCTTCCCAAATAATAGGGAATACTTGTGCTAGTCTCTGCCCAATTACTTCAGATCCTACAGGGTGTAGGGAGGCTGTGGTGGTTGTATGTGGGAGTGAGACCGCAGTGGCCAAAGTAGTAGTTAATAAATAATTAGATTGTTGAGAGCAGTCAGTCAACACCATTTGCTTTAATTTATGTGGCCGACTGCCAGACTCTCCATTCTATCGCTCTCTGCCCTTTCTCAAAGTCTAACAATTGCCCCTTCATTGTTGTGGTGTGGGAACGGCAGACATATTTGTTGGTAGCTGGGAAGTTTTAACTCGCGAAAACTTTTGTCCTAGTACTGTACTATGTTAGAGATTTTCCATGAGATTCACATAGCTTTTAGTTATCAACACAGGCTCATGAAATCGATTAGGCGAGTCAGTCCCTTGGGTGAGTCTAGAGCCCGCTTCCGAAACGTTCTGATATCAATTATCATCGTCACTCTCCGTCACTTGACAAACCCGACACAATGCAGATTCTACCCAACCAACAGGACAAACGCAAAGATGAACTGCCTTCATTGATATCGCGGAAAGCTACAAACAATGGAGGATTGAACCCTCCTTCAGAATGTCGTAACAACTTAAGCTGGATCCGCGGATCCGGTGTCTCATCAGACGATGTGGTTCAGGGACTGACTATGTTGGGAAGGGCTTCTATTCTTTGCCCGACTCACTCTCAGGATCGCGATATATAATGTAACACATCTATGGGGCAGCCATGCTGTGATCCCTTGAGCTCGAGCCTAGTGTTGCACAGAGTTCCGGATAGCAGAACCAACGGCAGGCCGAGCGGCTGCATGCAGCTTGTGGAGATGTCTAGGGATGTTGTAGCACCTGTAGCGGCGGAAATTGCAACGGCAATAAAGAAGCCAGTGGGGGTGGTTAAAAACGGATCCAAGGACGCACATGTAAGTAAAACGCAAAATTTTCATCTGTCGGCGACTTTGCTATCTGGGTCATGAATCATCACTCATGAATTCGACACCATAGATTCGAGCCCAATGGAGGGGCTCGAGATGTTTTGTCTCATGGCTACTCAAATTTTGCCTTGTCGGGTCACCTCGTTCTGTATACATGCAATGTTAATCATGGTCGGTCACCACATCAACGTTGTCGAGTCAGGAAATGACCGAGGAGGCGCCAATCAGATCTTGAGTAGTTTCAACGGCAACATACTGTGCCGAGCGGTGACAAAGGAACGGCTGTTTGAAAATGTCAGATTTTCCAACGAACGAGCGCCAAATGACGGCTCTGGATAACAAACCGGGACTAAAAGATATGGGCTGCAAACAAGTGAAACAGATGAACATTAGCGAGGATTTCCAGATGGGCAGGCGGCAGTGGAAAGGCGACTGGGAGGAGCTAGAGCTGGGGAGGAGGAGATAAAGGCGGCGGCCGAGGGTGGTGACATAGACTCATGAGCTCAAACCTCAAGATTCAAGAATTAGAGTATGGTTTCAGGACAACAAGGGCCTTAGAATTCTATCCGTTCAAATGACAGATGGCCGAACTCCAGCTGCCCTTAAATGACGCTTTTGATGAGCACCCCAGACAAACTGATGCCCGATGACGTTCGTTATTTAAATCTCGGTACAGTATCTAACAGCGTGAAATGCTTCCAAGTATTGATTATCTAGTCGCTTCTGGTCCCAGTCGACGTCCGGAAATGGCGCTGTCTTCACTTTGATCATGCCAGTTAGGAAGAGCAATATCGATGCGGTCGAATAATTTCCCGTAACTAGGTGCGCACGTGTTGCCCCACAATCATCAATCTACAAACGCCGTTGATTGGGATTCTGCGGGATTCTCACACCCTACTTCGACTTGGAACAGCCAGTCCAGCAGCTGCGCAGTCCGAGCAGACAATTGCCAACCGATGGCCAGGAGAGATGGCCGGAATTCTCGCCGCTTTCTAGTTGTACTTTATTATGGGATCGGGAAGCTGACGTGGCCATAAACACCACCCACGATTGATATGCACCGGATACTCTATGCATCGGTCGAGGGGGTGTGTTGAAGTTGGCGCTGAAATGTTCATGGTCGGAGATACATAACTTCCGAACAATGTGTTCTCGAGTATTCCTTGTTTATGAAGGGATGGCCTATCGACCGTTGAGAAGCAGCCACGTTTAGTAGGGTCCTAGGGGTAATCAATTTAGGAAATTCATATATGCAGTACTGGTACTCTACTGAGTCTACTCTACCGTTATAACGCTATTGTAATAATAATTGAATGCCCTTGTTCCCAGTTGACCCATTCCTCAGTAGCCCTGCGGTTGGCTTTAGGTTTGAACGTTTGAGATGCTACGATAGACGACTGAAACCCCCACGTTTCGGATCGCTTTGTCCTGCGTGCCGACTTGAATATGAAGACACGCAGGTGGTGAGGTGAATAGATATGCGCCATATTATCCATCACCCGAGGAGAAGGGTACTGGGCTCTTATAACCGGCCCGCCACCAACAAAATGGTACCATATTGCCCAGATTGAATACCCCACTGTCCCACGAGGAGACGATCTCTGGCGAGAAACATATTTTTTGACAACGGGAGAGTCCTATTCCCTCGATTATCTGCACCCCGTACAGAGTACATGAAAACCCAAGGATCCATCATCCACTGCGCCACTCTTCCCTGCCTCAGTGTACTAGTGCATGGAATTAGTACCGGAAAATGCAATCTCTGGATTTATACCCAGACTGGGTTTCCCTACCCTTTCACATAAGTCCCATCACTTACATTTTCTGGCCGTTCGTACCAATACCCTGCAACAAGTAACTCAACCTCCACACCTATGTCCCGACAGTACACATTCTCCTTTATTTCTTTCTTTCATGAAATAAGCTACAAGGACACGGAGGTGGATCCACCTGATCAGGCACCAGGGGTCTCAATAGTCTGTCTCGTCACGTCATTAGCCGATTAGCGATTCTCCTCCTTCAACATGGTCGTTTCAACCTTGCCTCAAATAAGAGATCTTCCAATTTGAAAGTCCAATCTTACCTACGGAAGGCCCGCTACCTTCTCGTTGCGGAGTAGCTAACAATTCGCTTCAACAGCGATGGTCATCTTCAAATTTATGCCCCTGCATACGCCTAAACTGACTGCCGGCAGGATTCAAGGTTTCCCCTGCTATCCCGCGGCAACATCCGGTAGCTACGTAGATAATCCGTGGGCCCCCGAAGCGCGATCCTAGGGATTCTTATTCGAGCCCGGGATTCTACTCCAGACATATAGATAACCCTGCTCTGTTCTGGAAATAACCGAGGCTGCGTACGATACGCACTGGGTGCGATTTTCGGCTCCAGAATATATTTTGACAGTTCCAGCAATCTGGATTGACGCGGCAAACGCTCTTATGATCGACGCGGCCGAGAACGTTGGGTTCGGCATGCCGGCACCGCAACCCTCCACCATGGCACGTATACAAACAAGACACCACAACCAAAAATGAGGTGATGAGCAAGAAACTAAAAAGAATTCTGTCACGATGAATCGAACCCCAGTCTGGCCGGTTTAATGCTTTCACAATGAGAGTGGCCGATGCTAGCCACTAGACCATAACGGATGATAATTAATGATTGAGTTGCATTTTTATGAATATACAGCATTGTAACACGAGGAGTAACCGCGCGTAATAAGGCTCTCGGAACTCCGCACAGGAGACCCTTCTGTACGAAATTAAACTTAGAAACTTTAACAGGTTCCTAGTTTCTCAGATGACATTGGTAGAGTATGTATCGGTCGAGAGACGGATATAGTAGTACGGACTTTGTAGACATTATTGACGTCAACCGGTCAGCTTCGACGTCAGATGAAAAGTGTATCCAACCAGAAGTATGTCAGCAAGGCTGTGTGTTGGGAAGATAATACGCCAGATGAAAATATAAATTCGCAGTAGGTTAGAGCGCGTTGCAAGCCACTGGTCAAGGGCGCGAGCTATTTTGACGATCTGCGACAGTTAAGAATCGCCGACTTCTAGCTTAAGCTTTTGTTCTCACAAGAATATTGACTATCGACCGTCGACGCTAAGGTCCTCGCAAATACTTGATGTCAGTCGAAACTCGTTCCTTTGAAGCTGCTGACATACCCTGTGGACTATTCGACTGGACCGATATCTACAGTGCAAAATCCACTGAATTCCCATCACACCACCAGGGCATCGAAACAAAAAAACTGCGGAGCTTCAGAGGAAAAAGTACGAGCTCTGACCCCGATTTGAACGAGGGACCTGTCGATCTGCAATCGACCGCTCTAACCCCTGAGCTACCAGAGCTTGATGGTGGCAAATTTATATAAATATAATTCAATTGCAACGCTAATATTTTCAACTGTCCGTTCCCCGGGCTGTACTTCAAATTCACAGCTGACTATGCCATCTCAAGCTAAATGGTGATTCTTTGCCTGTAATTGTTTCTGCAGTGGAACCTTTGAGCGGGTCATTGCCCCTCAAGTGCAAACGAACGAGATGAGCTGGGCATGCATGCTGGTACCGTAAGTAGGTACTCAGTGACAAGATGCCAAACTGAAGTCGTGGCGAATGACGGGGCTACGGGTGGTTCACGCAAGTTCGTTCTGTGCCTTATCACCGTGTAGACACGATATACCCGGTGGCTGGGACTGCGGAGAACTCTTAGCCCCGAAATAATGTTGTTGACTTCGCTTTTGGCAATTGGACGTTTTCGCGCAAAAATTTGGTTGGCTAAGCAAGATCATTGCGGCTACAGGTGTGGTATCTCCGATTGTCTGATTGATCAGTTTTTTGCGCAAAATCGCGATATCGGCGGATGGCCAAGGAGATAAACCGGCGATATTTGGATTCAGCTAGAAAACGAAGTAACGGTTTTAGGCAACAGCTTGCCCCAAACCACATCTAGTAGGGCGAGAAACCCCACCAAAGGCACATATCAAGGCAAAGCTTCTGTATTAAGGAAATCCCGGTATTGTCAGTTTATACGGTACATGTGTCCTTTATTAGTTGGATTTGATGATGGCCCCTGGGCCTAGTTTATTACTCTGGTTTTTTCGTTGTTTTTTTCTCTCATGAAGTCTCTAGCCTCGAAGTTCTGGCCAATATACGGGGAGGCCTTCAGCCCCTCCCTGCAGGCCTGGTTATGCCGTTTGTTTGTTTCCAGTTATTGGATCAATTAGAGCAAAGAACACCCGTCCCGACCGGTAGTTGGAGCTGTAATGCAGTTTTCTATCAGGCGCAATGCGGTATAATTTCAAAAAATCTACAATGAACGGGCGTTCGCTGGGATTTGCCACCCACCCGACCAAAGGGTCGCACGGCCGGCCGTTCAAACGGTTGTGAAAACCAGTAGTTTGATTCCACATGTTCATTATCTTACGATGACTCGAAAGAACAAGGCAGCTGTGAGATGTCGTCGTATCAGGCCAAGTTCAATATAGTGCTTGGAGACCAAGCCGGATGCTATGATTTGTGCAGATTCCGGCAAGTGATGATTTCATGGGTGAAATGTTTACCGAGTGAGACTCGGTGATACCCTACCAAATGTGTTGTTCAGCCCGTTTCTGGTAAAAAAAAGTTTTCTGCTCGATCCAACGCCCGTTTTGGTGAACCTACACAGATGAGCTAGCGGGACTATCTCGAATTCTCCATGGTCCTTGTTCGATGATTCGTTTCCTTGTTTTGAAGTTCACCGGGAGGATCCCGCGATCCACGCTACTTCTCGCCATACCACCCAGAGAATCCTTCAACTCTTTAGTTGACAGCCGTGATTGTGTTACATTTTCGTCACCGTGCCTTGCTCACGAAGCGGTGAAACAGGACGTCTGCATTGGGTCACATATTAACTGACCGCACGGTAGTTTGCACGATGCTGTGGTCAACAAGCCAAGGGCGCGGGTGCTTCAATTTGATTAATGCTGATCCAGATTGGATCGGGTACACGCCCACATGCTCTGCAAAATTCCGAAATCCGAAATCCTGACTTTTGGTAGGCCTAGGTAGCGTGATTAGCGGGCCTGCGGGAGGCGCTTTTTTGATGGAGCGATTTCTGGGTACCTTGTACACTGAACTATTACTCGCAGCTATGTAGTGATTTAAGATCTGGACGCTTTAAAGAAGGAATCATCCAAACATGCTGCTGTCTCGGTCAAATTCTGGGATGAATCTAGATTCCCGAAAACCGGGAGACTTTGCAGCCGGAAAGGGACGGATGGACAAAATCTGGGCGTTGCTTTTATTGATCTATACCGGTCTCTATACGTTGTAGCCGTGTGTTAGATGTAGACAAGATCGAAAACGAGAGCACTGGGCAAACTAGGTAGAAGAAGTCACTCTTGATTCCGAAATCCACAATCTGCAACCGGCGGTCGATAACGGCGATGATTGGCCAGAACTACACCTATATTCTCGAAACCGTTCGGATGTGCGGCGCCCTTCATGGATGGGCATTAGGCGCCGTCTTCCCCGCTTGAAGTTATTGTTGGTACCTGCAGCTGTCACCGAAGAAGTATTAGCGCTCAGCCACTGCTTTTGGGGCTTCCCAGACACCCTCCTTCTCCACGATAAACCAATGTGGTACAAACCAACAAGTCGGATAATTGCAGGGTATAGTATATCGAAACTATCGCAATTGTCGCACAGCGTTATACATAGCCACAACGAGCAGCTCATGCTCACCCTCCAGTTCGATTGAGCAGTAACTCGGCACTTAATATGATGAAAGGCGCGGGAGGTTGCGTGATATATCATCTGGAGGGAATGTAATATGATGTAAACTATGCGATGATGGTGGAAAACAATTACAGGTCCAAGAACCCAGTGAAGAGAGTCCCCCTTGCACTCACGACACAAATATGCACGTGTATGCGCCCTACAACAGATGAAGCTGTGACATGTGTAGAAGTAGAGTGCGAAGACGACACACGATATTGACTGTTGCGCCGTGCGGCTGGGGTGCATTGTGGGCCTGCTTTGCTTGGCCAAGCTTGCAAGGGATGACGCTGGCTGATGTGAGTTTAAAATAAGGAGTCGAAACAGACTGATGTATAGCGCGTTTCAGCCAATTCCCCAGTCAGCATCGTAACCATCGATATGATGCAGTCCCAATTGGCCGCCCTAGTTGAATGTATACAGCAGAGAACACAAGCAATCTCGCTCGGCTAACAAGTTGTTTGAGCCCCGTCTGTTGAAACAGAGAGTCCACCCATCCCGCAGCTTAATTCTTGCGCGTCCCCAACCAGCGTACAAAGTTCTTATTCTTCGGGATTGGATTGTGATATTGGTGCCTTCTGGTGGTGCCACCAACGTACAACACCCTCTGCCATCGTTTCGATTCGGCCAAATACAGCCGCCGTTCGGGAATCAATGTAAGCTCAGCACTGCATTCCAAGGTTTTTCCAAGGTTTCTTATCTTCCAAAATCCGCCGGCGGCATATGCTTGCTTTACCACCGCGCGTCACCGAGCCAGCAGGAAATCGTAGAGATCACTCTATATATTAATATCGCTCATCGTTGACGACGGGGACGTCCGGACTATGCAATATTGCATAGAAAATGTATCATATGATAACTGCGCGCACTCGCTGTACATATCGTATGCATAGCGGATACCCGCTGCTTGTTGAGCAGGCTTTTAGCCATGAACGGCGCGTGAAGTACGGAGAGTTGCTCGGGACTGGGGTTCACGAGGGTTGAGATTGCCTTTTGCTGCATCGAACCGGGTTGGCCAGAGACCCGGAGTGTCGAATGTCAAAGTTACAGCTGTCAAGTTTAACTGGTGTTTGCCTGAGCTGAAAGCTATGGTGTCATCACCAGTTATGGAGGTTACTGCGAATAGACTGTGAGTAGACCTGGAGGTGGTGTGCATCCAATTGGGTGGGCGGTTATGACTGCATCTAGCCTGATACGATGCTATGGCGGCTGAGAATCACAATTTTCGATTTTGATTTTCGATTCGCATACCAGATAAGCCGAATCAGCAGGTGGGATTACCGTTTCACGCATATTTTTCGCTAGAACTCTTGCGCCCCCGTTCTGCATCGGTTCATCTCGAGCAGACGTTAGCTCTGCCAGGCAGTTATATCACTCCAGGGTCGGATGGGTACAAGTACCGGTACCGAGAGACTGCCTACGGTCTTACCTGACATGGTCTTCGGAGGCCAAGAGTGCACACCGCAAGCCCGCTCATAGATAAAGCACGCATCCCTTCCGCTCACCTCCACACACGAATTTTTTCTTTATATTCTTCTTAATTTTCTTCTTCACCGCCTTTAAAATAATTCGATTCTCCTACTCCTCATTTTTTCAGCCCCCCCTCGAATTCGCCTGCGGTGCATATAGACGCCGCCTCCTTGCTCTACCTGCTGCAGTTATAACGTTACATTACTATTGCACCGCCGCAATATAAGTATTCTTGCACGCGCCGTCTCAGCTCGTAACTGCAACTTCCGAACTTCATCGAAAATCCTCAATCTAAAATCATGAGTGGAAAAGACCGTTCCTCGTCCTCAACGGCGCCGATAGCAGATGAATCTGGTTTATCCGGCCGCCGTTTCCAACTTTCACATAACAGCGTTGCAAAGAACTGTATGTACTACCGCCTCTTCTCTTCTACGTACCTTTGCTAATAATCTTCCCAGATGGAATCGCCGCAGTATGTACACTCGCTCCATCTTCCCCAAATACACCTTCTAACTCTATCACTAGGCCGGCGAATTCCTTGGAACCTTCCTCTTCTTCACATTAGCCTACTGTGCCACACAAGCCGCAAAGGAAGCACACGCCCAAGCTCCCGAAGCTTCGCCCATCGAACTCCTTATCTACATATCTCTCACGTTCGCCATTTCCCTCACCGTCAACGTATGGCTATTCTACCGTGTCTCCGGCGGCCTCTTCAATCCCGCCCTTACGCTCGCTTTCGTTCTCCTGCAAAAAATGACGCCTGCAAAGGGCGCATTGCTGGCGGTGAGTCAACTACTTGCCGGAATTGCGGCAGCTGCGGTGGCAGAAGCCTTGTTGCCCGGACCGCTAGAAGTACAGACTGGGTTAGGGAAGGGGGTCAGCACCGCACAGGGGTTGTTCATCGAGCTGGTCTTGACAGCGGAACTGGCGCTGACCGTGTTTATGGTACACATCCAGTCATGTGGGAGAGGCTGTACAATACGTTCGGTGCTGACTGCATGGAATAGATTGCGGTTGAGAAGCATAGGTCGACATTTATGGCGCCGCTTGTGATTGGCTCTGCGCTAGGCGTGGGACATCTCGTGGGGATCAGCTTCACCGGAGCATCCATGAACCCTGCGCGGTCTTTTGGACCGGCGGTGGTGGCTGGAAAGTTTAGTGGCGATCACTGGATCTATTGTAAGTGTCTGTGTGTTGCGACGATTTAACCCGCGCGCTAATGATGTCGTAGGGATCGGCCCAATTCTCGGCGCAGCGGCGGCAGCGGGAATTTACAAACTCTTGCTGGTGGTGGACTACACCAGTGCAAACCCAGGGCAGGATTCCGATGGGTCGGTGGTGGAGCGTGGGACCAGGGGAGAGGTGTTTGTTGACGCAACTGCGACTGATGGAAGCTCGAGGACTTGATCATGATCATGAGTGGATGAATACGTGAGGGATTGAGTTATGGGATTGCATGGGGTTCACTAGGTCAGGATGTGGCATTCATGGGACTTTCTTTGTCTTGGATATTGCGTTGTTAATGGTTTCATTGGAGAGCGACTACTTGCTATTTTTTCTTGGTTTATGGGGGAAAAAGGTGCATTGGGTAGCGGTATTTATTCTGGTTTAATTGCATTTGCGCAGCAGCGCTTGAGGAATGAAGAATCTCGGAGTTCCTTTCTGATTCTGATATTGCTGTGGCGAGTGTCTCTGTGCAAGCGCGCGAGCGGACTCCGAGCTCGATCGGGATGCCGAGCGAAGCTAATGTTCTGGTTTGTCTTTGGATTGTCTGGGATATTTTCTGGCTTCAGCCACTCCAAGACGGCTAATCGTCCGTGAAACAAAATCTGTCGATCCCCAATTAACGTTCGAGACATGTAGATGATCCTCATCCGGGATGTTCTGATGTTATAATATATGTAATGCTATGCGGCCCCGCACCCGCACCGGTACCGTTTTTACTTGAAACGGAGGTTTCCCGAAGGAGCATCATTGACGAACATCGATGCATTGATATATTCGTCGCTTAAAAGTATTTCCGTCACCCGGAAGCGTTTGTCTGGAACCGTTTAAATTTATTCTCTTCGGCGTAAAATCCCAATATCGCCAGTCAATACGAAGCGGCGGAGTCGACCCGAACGTTAAGACATTTACAAAGCGTCCAAGCACAATGTGTGTAAAAATATTCCGGTCTGAGATCCTGTGATGTCACCACGTAGCTGCGCTTCTCGCAATAGGCACCTCTACCCTTCCAGTCAATTAAATAGGTTAGATTGTATACCGAATATACGGTGAGAAAATTGATTCCGATTCGTCAGGTTTTGCGATAAAACGGCGGAAATATCCTACCAAGCAC
The DNA here is from genome assembly GCA_014904905.1 of Wilcoxina mikolae CBS 423.85. Classification (NCBI taxonomy): domain Eukaryota; kingdom Fungi; phylum Ascomycota; class Pezizomycetes; order Pezizales; family Pyronemataceae; genus Wilcoxina; species Wilcoxina mikolae. Next base: position 130,447 of record MU122250.1, read on the forward strand.
CCCACAACCTTAATTAATCTTGCCTTCGAAGCTTCCTGGAGGCCAGAGGCCAAGGGTATTTACTCATTCACAATCACCTCGTGCCCCGCGTTGCATATCGGACATACGAAGAGCGGGGTAATGTGGAGGACGTACTTAGGATATTGAATAACCGGCCGGATGTGTGTTCACAAGAACATCTGTATATATGGATCAATCCACTCGTTTCACACGACCCTGTACACTGACTGTGGGTGGGACACCATCGAACCATCCGAGGTAGAGGAACACCAGACCAGCCGCCGAGGTAGAGCTGACCTCACCACAACTGGTCTGCAAAGGATCATCTACTCGGACATCCCACCGATTTCGCCATTCATCTATCTGAACAAATGTGCCCCGTTTTCTTCGTGAATCATACAAACTCACTCGTTGGAAGGTCGGCGAGGATGACTGTGACACCACATGTCGTCGACGGGATGACCGTTGTAGATTTGGCGCAGAATTCTTGCGAATAGAGAGGGCGGGCGAGAAACACGTGGTATTCTAGCCACACATGCAGTGTGCCAAAGTTAAATATTTGTCACGATCGGCGATTCAAAGCAGTTTGGTCCTAGAAAGATGCCGGTAGATACTCTGTGATGACTCTGTAATAGCTATCGGAGCATATAGTGGTGAAAGCTCATACATCATCTGGGCAAACGACGTCGCGACCTCAAGCAGAGGTACGAGTGAGATTCCGTGTCGAGGTTCCTACGTAGGTCAGTCATTTTTTATTTTTTTAGAGCACAGTGGATATAATTGCGGCTGACAAGAGCATTTTGATTGCTATCAGCTCAGGTGCTCTACGTATCAAAGTTATGGCAGCGATTCATATGCATGCACGGTACTGAGTAACAGGTGTCCATTACCAGTTTTTCATGTGCGGCTGTTCTGGTCCGATCTTATGTACGGTGTAGTCTAGCGCCGGTGAAGTAAAGGCCGTCTACGGGCTGTGTACGGGTTCAGTTACTAGCAAGTTGTGTTAGAATAGGACTTGCTGCGGGCTTCGACCCTACGGCACACTGCATATGGAGCTACTTTAGGTTTACCCACGGACTCTATTCTCTATCTTTCATGATCATGCAAATATCCTACAGCTCTGTATCTAGAATTGGAATCAATTCTGAATCTTTACGAAATAATACCGCTACCGATGTGTGACAAGTTTTCATTCAAATATCGAGTCATACTGCATGACCATGAACTGAGCCAATATGAAATCTTCAAACTTCGAGCCCCGGTTTGCAATTACCGCCCTGCACTCCTGGGGCTGATGGTGTGGGTAACTGCTCCTTTGAAATACGCAAGGCACAACTAGTGGATACCAGATAAGTATGCCACCTGGTGAACCTGCGCTGCTGTGCGCAGTTGAAAATGGGAGGTCATGAATGAGAAAAATGGACCACGAGTACGTTTTTGAAGCGCCAAGCCAGTGCCAATACTCGAAAAGTTTTGATCTGCATGATCCCAAAAAGAAGAAAAGAGCCAAGTACACTTTTGATGGATATTATAGGCCTAAGCCTGCTACAGGTTGCGAGAAAAGCAAACTGTACACTTGGCATCTGCATCTCAAATCGTTTTCCCGTACCGAGTATGTGCGGAGCTGGAGTTCTGGAGCTTTCAGTGCCATCAACTTTGGGTGTTTGGAATGGTGCGGGTATATCGCTTTTGGGCTCTGCGAGATCTCGTTCGGCGCGATGTATCCGGCACTTGCCCTTCAATCGCCCACCGCTATTAAATGTCCAGTTAATATCCGGTCTGGCCGGCACAGGCCCTTATCCTCGGCCCAATCCAGCCTGACTTGCGAGTTACGAGTAAACTAACAATCCGGTGATCTAGCGTCGTTTTGGGCCCGTAAACGTGGTCCTGGGTGAGACATAACACTCTATCCTGGGCTAAGGCGTCAATGGAGCTGCTGTATGGGCGCTTGTTGAGACGGTGGCATATCATATGCCAGTTTTGGTAATATAGAATTGTTGGATACCTATCGCTTGTGAGCGGAGGGCGTTCAAAGATTAAAATGGCGTGCCTAAAAACTACTAGGAAGCACTGCATAACTGCATGCAAGTGATGGAACTTGCCTAGACCGGCAGACGTTGAACTAGGTTTAAGTTCTGCCGTGTCTCACAGGTACTAAGTGCTGGCACAGCGAACCTCGTATATACATATTCCTCGATACTGAAACCACCTGAGGTCGAAGAAGTTAACAAGAAATCGCGAGGAGTGTGAGATCTCGGTATAACCTTATCCGGAGCACCCGATCATGATTCATTCCAGATTGCGGCCTTGAAGAATACTTACTCTATTCTTCGTGTCCATCTGTCAAAGCTTCCGCCTTCCAGCAGTCCTGAGATCGGAAGAGTCATGTCCGACATGTCGACGCTCTGTCTTAGGATCGCTCAAGCGAAACAACCATAGAACCTGCGAATTCGCGTGATCCTCGCGCTCATCGGTAGGCAGCCATTTCCATATTGATGCAATAGCGACCGATGGGTATATAGGCAAAGACTTCATCGTCCTTATACTGGTCGTTTGGGGGACAGGTCGACCGGTCGTAAATCTTGAGAACAATCTAGCTAACTTGAGGCACGCGCCAACGTGCGAATGCTCGCCGGCACATACCAGTTTTGGGGCTGGGTCTCGGGAGCATCGGGTTCCGCTACTGGTGAACTACTAAGCTTGCGCTCGAGAAATTTCGAAAGGACGATTAATTCTGGGATGACGGAACGAACAGACGCGTGTACGTACGTAGATGTGTGGTGGATCGCGAGCGGTAACGATGGAATGGTCTCGCGAGTTCGGGTGAGTTATGGGGCGTTGCTCGGCGTTGTGGTAGTCTGGTCGTGCGTATCTTTTTGGGGACTATATTCTTCAGTTGTTGAGGAGTTTGAGCGTGGAGCTGCAGCGCGACAATGACTTACATCAAATCAAATCTAACCAGGTCTAATCTTATCATAACGTTGATCTAACCGTAATCTAATCACGCACAATCTAATCTAATCAATTGACATCTGCATCACGCTTTATCACCCACTTTCCTGAAGCCAGTCCATGTGTGTGGGAGGACAGAAATGACAGCAAGTCATAAGTACTCGTGCAAGTACTCGTGCACATATTCGTGCAGATACGCATCGGTTTTAGCTATAACTTCATCATTGACGTTTCAACTCATGCATCAATCTCTGCTGTAGAAGTTAAGACGCCTGTAACTACGTGCACGTATTAAACTAGGTGCAGCTTGCGGCGGTGGTCGATGTTTGACATATCGTCGCGAAAATAAGGTGCAGCTCTGTGGCGAGCGCACGGCCTCCCGTCGCAATATTGCACATGGGCGAGTTGTGTCTGCTGGAGCGGAGTGGGGACTTTGTTAACTTCGAATTCGCTAACTATAAGCTACTACGTACTAAGTATATATACGTACATACTCATGCAGGGCTTAATGTGTTGTGGTAGACGAATCATTCATAGGAATTCGCCCATATGGCGCAGAAAATCACGCACGCACGACGGTACACTCAGTCAAAGACGCATTCATCCTTATCGAGCACCATCTAATGGCTCTGCATCGCATGGAGGAGACTGCACTGTGCGATGGTCATCCGCGGTCGAGACACTCTATCGCTTCCACTCGCGACCCCCGTTCTGTGTCTGGAATGACACGTGCACTATATTGGAGCACTTCGAACTTCCCATCGTATACAGGTGCCCGATAGAGTGAGGGTCGCGTTGTTTATAACCACCAATAGAAACTAGCAAAAATACATCGACCGGGGTCGTGACAGCTCTGTTGCGGGGGAATTGACACTTGATGTCATAGAAGCCTCTCGCTCCTGCGCAATGTTATGAAGTCGACGGAAAGGTGAAATGTGAGAAGGTGTTCTATCAAACCCCAAATATGATGTCAATAGAACCGGGTCCAACAGAACGGGGAATGCCCTCATTGCCCCTCCCTGGCACCTGGCTTTTACACCTTCGAAGTCCGGTTCAAGCTCTGTCCAGTTCAAGCTCTGTCCTCGGTGCAGTAGGTACCGGTGTCCGTCTGTTCACTCAATATTTGGGCATACCTATCATCTTAAACCCTTACCGGGAGCTTCAGCCTCCAAAGTGGCCGTGGTGCTCTCCATTCGACATTGTGGCCACTATCATTGCTTGTGGAACCTATGCAATTCCGGGTATTGTCAAGGTTTGTCGATGGGCTGCAGCCGATTGAGCAACGTTTCAAACGCCAAGGATCGACGATGCGTCCTGTTGTGCAACTTTGCTGAAGTGTTCTTGCTGGACACGACAGGTTCACGGTGGACACAGACCTTTTTCAGATGCTGTTTGCCAACAGCTGCAATCCCACCAATTGAAACGTACGAAAGCTCTTGAAGCAAAAACTATCTTCAAGCTGGCGGGATCTGCGGGTGTCACGTCATGGAAATGATCGGTCATACGGCGCTGTTGACCCCGCACATAGTTAATAGTAGAAATACCCTACGCACTCAAGCTTGCAAGTAGCTACCAGTACATGATATAAGAATATATGTACTGTGCATACACTACAAAAAAACCTCCAGCAAGAACAAGCAACCGAGGAACAAGATTGTAAAGCTGATAGTGTGTATCGATAGCTCCAGCGTGTTTGATATATGTAGTTTTGCGCATGTATTCCGCAGAACACAATTCCTGAATTACGTATGTATCAGAGCAACGTCTTGAGCGGGTTAGGGTACAGCTGTGGTACATGACATGATTGTTCTGGAATGTAGGGCGCCATTTCAGCAGTGCAGCTTTTCCGGGCCCGGGATCTGTCTCGACTTCGACCTTTTGAGCATCAATTTCGCCCTCAATTATGGGGAGACCTGGGAATTCTGGAGGTTACAGAGGCTCACGCGGCATGTCGACAACGACACTTCAGATACCGGCGACGAATGCATCCTAGACTGCGCAGGTGCATAGCGACGACCAATGCAATACTTGTAAAGACATCTATTCTTCCAACCACCGGGCAGATGTGTTAATATGGCCGGCAGGATGCACCGCCTAATCAATCGCTTTTTCCACGCTAGGCATCAGTCAACAGTCTTGCCGCCTGTTGCTTGGCCGGACTGGCTTTAAATTTGACCGCGTTAATTAAGCTATCTCTCCTCTATACTACTCAACTAATATTTCACCAGCCCTCAGCTGAATATCAAGTAGTCTTTCCCGCGTCTTTCAGAATAAGTCAAGTCGCAAAGAGCATCGGACCGAATACCCCCGCTATACATTTTTGGTTGTGAACGCAACAATGTGCTGCTTTACTACGACGCAGTGTTGGCCCTGTTGGGCATGCTATTGCGGCGGGTCAAAAACAGACAAACATCGAAAGCCGCCGCACAACACCAACGATAGCTCCAATGGTAACCTCAACGACAACCCTAACGCCCGCATTGCCTATGGTCATGAGCCCCCCAAGTCTTTAAACACACTCTCTTCTTCGGACGGGACGATTTCAACAACATCCTCGCGGAGAAAATCCCAGTCGTCGATGAGCACCGGCCATCGTCGCTCTACCAGTGAAAAGCGGCATAGCCATGGCTACCACGGAACCCCAGATGGAGAACCACCACCACAAATGCGCCGTCAGTCATGGCCAGCGGGCAAGGCTACAACAGCAGGTTCAATAGACTCGAATTACCAACGAGCAATAGCTGCCCGGGGTGGAAATCCGACGGCAGGAGTCACGCGCTCCATATCCGCCAGCAATCGAGGCCGCAGAGTTGCTGTCGGAGGGCCTGGTCCTCTATTTGCAGCCGCGCGAGCCCGTGGTGGTGCTATTCCACCAATCAACCTGAGCCCCCGCAGGGACAAAGAACCTAAGTATAGAACACATGTACGACAATCGTCTGGAGACACTAGAGAACCCGATCCTCCAAAACCCGAAACACCTCCACCAGCGCCAATCCCCCAGCTGCAGACACTTCCCGTTGAGTTCTCCCTCGACAACCTCGGGGCCCTCGCGGCCGAGAGTCTCCAAGATGCCTCATCTTCTGCCACACCGAAACCTACAATTCAGAAGCCAGTCCCGAAGCCGTCCTTTATCTACCCGGAAGACGGACCCCTACCAACAACGAGGAAGGAACACCATGACTCGCTTACCACACATCTCAGAGAGACGGGGCTGCATTCTCTAATCTCTCTTCGGGACCCTCGACCACATGAGATTGCCAGTGTGGCTGCCGCTAGTGCACCCCAAATTTGCGAGGATCTGCACCTCTCCCGGTATGCGACCCCAGATCTGACCAAGCTTGGTCTCTACGACGTTATAGTATACTGTGACGATAGTGGGAGTATGCAAATGGAAAACCGCTATGGTGCACTGAAAAAAGTAGTGCAGAGAATTGCCAGGATCGCCGGTGCGTACAACTCTTCCGGTATAAAAATACGGTTCATGAATGCTACAAATGACGATAACTTCAACAGTATCACCACGGAGGAGAAGGTAGATGCTTGTCTTGATGCAGTGCAACCAAATGGGTGCACGCCACTGGGGACAAAGCTCTTCGAGAAGGTCATACAGCCTCTAATCGTGCAGAAAGCGATGAAAGGGGAGCTGAGGGGTCCCGTTGTCGTAAGTGTGGTCACCGATGGACAGGTATGCATATACGTCCTTGCAAACCCAAGCACGCGTGCACGAATACATGTTTACACGGTAGCTACTGACTTTTCATTCAATGATAGCCGCTGGGGGAAGACGCAGAAACCCTAAAACGCACCATTCTCGCCACCAAGAACGTAATGTCGAAGCTATTAACACCCAGGGGACAACCCTACCATCCATCGAGTGTGTTGTTATCCCTCCCACCTACTGTCTCCTGCTGACAAGGAGCTTTCAGCTGTGATTTTCCACATTGCTCGCGTGGGTACTTCGATGGAGGCGAAGGAATTTCTTCAGGGCCTGCAAGACGATCCAGACGTGATGGACTTGGTCTTTGTTGCTGATGAATCCTTGGACTGGGCTGTGAGTGAGGCTAGGGACGACGTGGGAAAGCTGAATACTTGGGTGAGTGATAGTCGGTGGAGCTCGGAGAAGACAGTGGGTTCATGAAACTGACGAAAATTCGTGTGCAGTTGACGCAACTCCTAGCGGGGAGTATTAGGCGCTAAAGATTGAAGACTCGAGGGTTTGGATGAGGCCATTTGTTTCGGTTTTTGGGCTCGGGTTTCGGGGATTCTGGCGAGGACGTTGAAGGGCTAGTAATGGAGAGCTTTCAGATGGTATATACGTATGTGCACACAAGACTGCTACAACCAGGTAGTTCGGGCGAGAGTGACACGAGTTCTGCATGGCGGGGATTTTGGAATCAGGTCAATCATATAGGTTTTGCTTCATGTTGGGTTGGGTTGGTTCAAGCATCGGTTTTGACGATTGAAAATGCATATATATATATTATTCTAGCGAAATCCCATCTCAATATCTATCGGTATCTCTCTATCGTAGGAGTACTTGCTCGTGTCAATTTATCTTACTCGAGCTCTGGTGCTAACTCGCATTAACTAATTAGATTGCTATATTCCGACAGAGATCCTATTCCGGAATTCCACCTCTCCTTCATGCCCAAAGAAACTTTGATGTTATCACCGCCATCACCTCCTGAAATTAAAATTGAATCCGGAGGGGACGCAGTGCGTGCCGGCGCCTGGACCCGCGACTGTGTCGATATACATTGGTCGATCATTTCAAGCTTATTTAGTTGAGTGCAGCTACAGACTTCGACTAGCGGTTTCTCAAACTAGAATTCGCGAGGTACCGGACCAAGCTCGGGGTTTGTGCGTGTGGCTAGGCCACAGTTAGCGGTTTCTCAACAGTCTACCTATTGTCAACGTTAACGTTAAGTCTATATCAGTATTCGAAGGTTCGTCTACACTACACAACTATTGATGCAGTTTGGCACCTAAGTATTTAGTAGGTATCCGAAGATATTGATGCCCTTGCCCACCAGACGTATGCATATAGCATACTCTGAAGGTTTGACAAGTATTGGAGGCAGATCGAGGTCCTACAATATATACAAGGGCTGGGTAGAGACGGTTGAAGCTAAAGGAGCACGATGCTGAATGATAAGAACGCCTAAAGGGTCGAAATGTATGAATTGGTCGTTCTATCAAGGGAGTTAAGAGATATATTCACGAAATATCACTCTGTTCCGTTTTCAGATGTGGTTGATGCAGGTACCTAGACAGTCCTTTGTGACAGTTGAAATACCGTGTGGAGAGCCTAAAAAAACAAGTTTGGTTGCGAGCAATATCCATCGAACTATATCCTAAAGTCAGATATGTGGTTTATATACATATATGATTTGCTAAATTAAGGCATATAAGAAAACCGATAGTCTCAGCACCAACCACATCGCGCCCTTTGTTCCTGCCATCCCTTCAAGTCTCTAGCAAGACACTCGACTCTTACAAAACGGCAATCAGTTGCTAACCAAGTGTTTTTTGGGCCTTTAGGATTGAGGAGCTCTCTCATCCGTGCATCCGTCTTCATCCGTCCGTCTTCAAACATGAAATGGAACGCTCTGAATCTCGCAGGGGCGATAGTGTTCGGGGCCGCAGTCCTCCCAGTCGCTTTTGCTTCACCCGCACCCGGCAGAAATTTGGGTGGTATCGATATTGGCAGCATCCAGAATAAAGTACGCTCTGGGGCTATAGCGATTGCAAATTCGGAGCAGCCGTTTGATGAGCGTAACAAGAAGGCCACATATCGTAATGGTGACCTTGTCGATACTTCCATCATTGAGGCTCCCGAGAATGAGCTGCAGCGTCGCCAGTTCGTTTTCGCTCCACCCGTAACTGGCAGAAAGTTGGGTGGTATCGATATTGATGGCATCCAGAATAGAGTACGCTCTGGGGCTATAGCGATTGCAAATTCGGAGCAGCCGTTTGATGAACGTAACAAGAAAGCAACATATCGCAATGGAGACCTTGTTGATACCTCCATTATTGAGGCTCCCGAGAATGAGCTGCAACGTCGCCAAGTTGTCTATAATCAGCGCCCCAACAAGGGTCCTGGGGATTGCGCGCGCGAATTTCCTGCCCTCGCTGCTGCAGCCGACAATATGGATGTTACTGTCAGTTATCATTGCGATGGAATTTGTCCTGGTTTGAATTTTACAGGGTTCGAAGGCGACAGTTGTGCCCGCGTTCTCGGGTACTTTCAGGTCAATCCGGTAAGTAGAATGTCCAATGTTTTTATAGACAACTGGCAGTCACTCACACAGCTTGGTATCTAGCTCGCTAGCCTCGTGGTGCCTGTTCCAAATAATGGCAGCTGCGTCGATTCTTGTGCTGCAGCCGGATATAACCATGGGGTTTTCAGCTCTACCAGCGATACATGTCAATGTTTGGTAAGGCAGATAGGCCACTTTGAAAGTGAAAATTGTCTAATCTTGATTTGTAGTCATCGTTCCTTCTTCCAATCGAGGTTCCCGAGTTCCAATGTGATCCTACCGTGACCGATGAAAGCACCTGCCTTTTGGTGTACCGCGTCGACTTTGTCTGCCCACGTGTGACTGCCGTTGCTTCTTTGGAGGCCCCTACCGCTACGGCTCTTCGCGAACAGGTGATACCTAGTATGGTAGTTCCGGATCCTTCAACTACGATGACTTTGTCAACCACTAGGACGTTGCCAACCACCGCAACTGCTACAACTATGAGAACGAAAACAAGAACAAGAACAAGAACTTCTACTACAATGGCGACTAGATTCCGAACCCGTACTCGCACTCGCACGCTCTCGACCACCACTACTTCGTCTATTACCACCACTACTGTTACTACATCCACGGGTACTACTACCACCACTGCAACTGCATCGATCACCGCGACTTCGTCCACAACGACTACGGCTACCCAGTTTCGGTTCACCTATGTTTAAGACGGTGATGGCGAGGCAGCGTATTTATAGAGCACTGACGAGTAATGCTTAATATTGATAATTTATGTAATTTTTTCTTTGCAATCTTGCAAGCTTGATCGATTGATGTGATTGCGGGATCATATTAGCAGTTGAAAGTGTATCAATAAAGGTAGTGCACATGTCACGTGATTTAGTTAACTTCCAATATCGAGTGCAAATTCTCAAGGTTTTTTTCTACTATATACAAAGCTGTCGGGGCGAAGTTCGAGGCTTGAGCACATCGTACTCATGAAATCAGTATATCTCTCAAAAATTGGGTTTCTTCGCGGGAAATAAATCTTGAGCTTATCACAGATCCATCGATCTCGAATGAAGTGCAGAGTTAGTACACTCCAAAAGCGAGATCATGGAAATATTTGTCTGAGTGGAATTTTCCGTTGGGTGGCACCGAGTATGGGGTTTCCAGCGCACGGGTACCGAGGGAAATCATAACGCATAACCACCATGATTGTACAGTAGCGAAGAACTCCCAGGAACCGGCGGTACACCTCTGCAAAGGCTCCATGACAATAAGGGATTTCATATGGGTTCTGGGCTCTTTTCAATTTGGAACTACATGTCTTGAATTGGAACTTTCTAGGATTCGTCAAAAACACCCGTTGTGAATGTTCGCAGCAAATGTCCACCGAGAGCATTGGAGACCTCCCTAAGCTAAATGTGGGCATTAAACCATCCAAACTTATAGGGGACTTTCCGCGTAGTCTGCGCTCTGAAGGTCACTACATGTGTGTGCGGAGGTGGTCAAGCGAACGGTTGCTTTCTGAGCCAGGTTCCGAGTTCAGAAGGACTCGAGTTCAAAACAGATACAATTCAAATTTTATACTTATGCAACATCCCGCAATGCAATGTCTGATCTGAAAAGAAATTTCCTGCACGCAAACAAAAAATTTCCAATAATTGCAACAACCTCCCCAATGCCATCCCCATCAACATACCCCCTGCCAATCCATCACCTTCCTTCTTCCTCTCACAACCCTAAATCTACCCGTCGAAGGGCCCGCCGCGGAACCCACGGGGGCAGTCGTCCTCAACGTTGATGACGACGTTAACGACGTTGGAGCTGGCGGTAGCGGCGGTTGTTGAGGAAGTGGTTGTGGCAGCACCGCCGTCAATAATCACAATTGTGGATTGAGGCTTGGCTCCTCGTGCAACCAATCCACCGTTGGGAGCATCGCTGGCGTTGGGGGTGGCGTATGCGACGGCTGCAAGAGCCAGAATCGTAAGCTGCTTCAGTTGGACCATTTTGAACAGATGTGATGAGATGATAGGGCTGATGAATCGAGATAGATAAGCGTTCGGTGTTGGATGCGTTGGAAATGGATGCCCTTCCTGCTTTGCTTTATAGTGAATGGTGGTTTGAGAAGGACTTTGTCAGATTGGATGCAGATCTTGTTAAACTTCAATGCACGACATAGAAGATACGCGTCTCAAGGGAGGAATGAAGAGATGAGTAGGTTCTGGAACAGCTTTTGATGTGGAAGCCGTAATCCATTGCGTAGGATGCAGATGTTTGAAGATAGAGAGCTTAGGGGTGAAGATACAGTTCGGACGAAACTTCGTGAGAAAAGGTTCCTTGGTCGCTATATATTGGGGTATTTTACCCACTCTCGCTCTCTATTGCGCAAGCATTGTCAGTAAATTATGTCGAATTTGACCTTATACATGAGAAGGTACAATTTTATTGTGGGAGACAAACGTCTTCATTGGTTGGGTGCTCCAAGCGGTCCAGACACAGGCTACGGCCATTACCTCGCCATATGAGCAAGCGAGACACACGATTCTTTCGATCCTGCGACTTCAATGGAACCTAGCTTGAATTCAATGAACAACAGCATCTGAATTCCAGGCATCTTCTCGTGATTCATTACGGGTTATCTTACTAATTGAGGAGCAGTTAGTTTCCGAGCCTTTTATGGAGGTCAAGGACAATTTCAGGCAGTACTTGGATGCATGTATTCAGGTCGGTTCAAAGGTTCTGGTTATAATATGTCACACATCATTCGCCCATCGAACGGAAGGTATTTCATATTTCACTACATCGGTAGCGTGGACGTCGACAAAGATTCGCACGGCCCTGGTCTCGATCTAAAACTCTACTTACGGTCTCGAGCGTGGTCAGATCTTCAGATCTGTGCTTAGCGAACAATCACTTAACGTTTTGTCCATGAGAAATGGAGGGGTCGATGAGACGTCTCCACCAAACGACATCCAGGGTTGACGTTGCCTGCACCATACTATCCACCCACGTTCTAGATCCAGAAATGAATATCGAAGGACTAGAAAGAATGAAACATGAAATCTGGGGCAATCAAATAGACCGAGGTATCTTCGCAATGCCCTGAGGAAGTTACCAGGCTTCCAATTGGCTCTCGGAACAACAGCCTTGAAGCTCTAGGCTTTAGAGTCTTAATTAAACTGTAGGAGGGCTTTGTTCCAGACTCCAGATACCAGCCGAGAGAGGTTGTAACGTATATCCAAATTGCAAAGCCTGTGGGTGAAAATTCCACCTTACGTGGTGTCTTCCTTTCCTGTTTCCCTTTCCTCCTTTTATGGCTTCAAGCGCGCTGGGACCGCAGTCCCCGCGTTAGTTTGCAAGTCGGGAACCTCGTCAGCTAGCATGAAGTAATCCATAAAAAGCTGTAAAGAGCTTCAAGAGGCTGATGGGTTCAAACGAGTAAGTTAGGGGTACAAAAGAAGTAAATTACCGATGGCTAGTTCAAACTCAGGACGTGGTATTTTTGTCACTGAGTGTGAGCCGAGACTGGTGGCTTCGCCGTGAACTCAATCATGGTCTTAAGATAGCAACAAAACCACAATCAGAGGATCGGGCCGCTGTCATATGTCATCCACTTTGTCCATTGGCTGGTTCGTGCCCTCAGATCCTTGTTCAATCGACTCTTTGAATTCGCTGAGTCCTTTAGGGATCGGGGCGCCTGCATATCTTCGCCTAAGTCACGGTGTATCACTCACGGGCTTGGCGCACACATTTTCTCGGAATTATATTTTTAGCCAGAACCCATACAGATTATCATCGCTAGGGTGGTGATTCGAGATAAGTATTCCGTCTATTGGATTGATTGACGTGAGCAGAGTCAATTCCGGGGGGATTTGGATGTTAAATCGACACTGATATATTTGTGACCGGCCTAATGGCCACACCACCGAGAAGTCCTTGAAATACGTTCGACGAAAGCATTCACATACGAACGAATGATCTCAACTAGTCAGAATGCCATCGAGAGCAACCTATTGAGAAGCTCGAAGTGCTAGGGAAGCCTTGATTGACGTCCACTATACGCGTCGATTCATCAGTTAAACGACAGTTATCGCTGAACGTGTCGGTTCGTTGACGATCGAGTCTTGCGAGAAGTCACCGATGATCAACACGTTTGATGAAGCGCAATTGACGATTACCTTCTCCGATCTGGGCAGAAGCTCTGAAGCGCACTTGACGATTACCTTCCTACGAACTGAGCGGAAGCTCTGAAGCGCACTTGACGATTACCTTCCTATGACCTGATGTAAGGGCGTACGTCCGTGTACGGCCTCGTATAAGAGTAGATACGGTTGCACACGTGGATTCGAGAATATAGTAGAGTGGGTTCAATAGGTAAGGTTATCGATGGCGTGCAAGAGCACTCGCACGAGCTGACTATATACTGGGCGGATGGACGGTTACCCGGCCGCCATTACATCATCCCCCTCTTTATCTGCAGACCTCCTGGGCTGCATACCCATACATGAAGAGATGAAGATGAAAGAATCCAAGCTCGTACGGCCTCGTACGGCCTCGTAAATCCCGCTGCCAATCGGTACCGCTTGAGGGTGACCTTTCGGTGGATCCGGTGCACGGGGAAATCCACCTCCAGTGGTAGGTGGTAAAACCCGTGCCGACGCCATTTATACCGGGCCGTGATCCAATAAGAAGAGAAGAGAAGGAGAAAACAAGAAGAAGGAAACGTCCAATTGACCCCTGTAACCTCCAGATCTCCATATCTCCAAATCCAAGCCCATGCGTCCGTAGCTTCCGTAGTGCAGGCTCGTATCGGTAAATGTCATTGGCTCTCGTCATCGATCGTATGTTATTCGCCGATTATCTAACTCGTGAGCATACAAGAGAAGATCGAACTTACAATGTAATCAATCAAGTGGGCTTAGCTCTCGCAAAGCTTGTGCCCTCGGAAACCCGCCTCGCGGTAACTTCGTAAGTACACTTCCGTGCTCGTGTAATCGTTCTGCGTCGGTGCACTTCCGTGCAATGCTGACGCTCCGTAAGTGAGCTTGCAGCTTCGTTCGTGGATGCTAACGCGTCGTAGGTGCGCTTCGGAGCTTCCGCTCAGTTCGGAGGAAGGCAATCGTCAAGTGCGCTTGAGAGCTTCCGCTCAGATCGTAGAAAGGTAATCGTCAAGTGCGCTTCAGAGCTTCCGCTCAGATCACAGGAATGTATTCGTCAAGTGCGCTTCGTAGCTTTCGATTCAGGTGCACTTCCGTGGAAATGATAAGGTACATGCACTTCCGTGCAAACGATGAGGTGCACTGCCGTGCAAATGATGAGGTGCACTTCCGTGCAAACGATGATCGTGATCGCGTCCGCTTGAAATCCGGATCGTAGGTACGGTCATCACACCAACCGTCGACGACTACTCTTCCCTTCGTCCTTCGACTTTCGGTTGCCCTCCGACTTTTGCCCTTCGACCATGCCCTTCGACCTTGGACTCTCCTTCGCAGACATCACCACCTGCCCATCAGCCCGGGTGGAGATGAATGCCGGTTCGGGTGGTAGCCCGAGTCGCCTGAGCGGCCTCGGCACCATAAAGATACTCAAAACACTGAACCGAGATGCTCGTCTTACTTCGTCTTTGGGCCTTATAGCGTCTTTGGGTCTTCGTCTTCGGTTTCCTTCCAGTCTTTTCGACTTCGCGTTGAGCTCGATGGTCTGGCGTGTGTATCGAAGCATCAAGAAAAGGGGTAATGAGACCAGTAGGATATCTCGAGGTAATCTCTCGTCGATTCGTAGAATTTCTCGAGCGTAGATCGCGTGTATGATTTCTCGAAGTAATCTCGTGTATTCGTGTGACTTCTCGATGATAGGTAACGCGTCGAAAAGGGGTAATTCACGAAATCCCGTGAGCGAAACGTATCCAATTACTAAAGATCGATAACAGTGTAAGGGCGTACGTTCGTGTACGGCCTCGTATAATAGTAGATATGGTTGCACACGTGGATTCGAGAATATAGTAGAGTGGGTTCAATAGGTAAGGTTATCGATGGCGTGCAAGAGCACTCGCACGAGCTGACTATATACTGGGCGGATGGACGGTTACCCGGCCGCCATTGCACCTGAAGCGTACTTGACGATTTCCTTCATATGAACTGAGTGGAAGCTTCGAAGCGCACCTGTGACGCGTTAGCATCCACAAATGAAGCCGCAAGCTCACTTACGGAGCGTCAGCATTACACGGAAGTGCACCTACGCAGAACGATTATAGAAGCACGGAAGTGCATTTATGGAGAAAGACTACCGATGGACAGAATTAAAGCCGATACTCCATTGTGCGATTCTACAAGACGGATGAGGAAAGAAGTCGGATTCGTCTCACATCGTTCACGAACATATAGATCAATACCTGATCGCAACTACAATCATAATTGCCCCTCGGTAAGACTCAATCGAGCTACCGATCATCATTCGAGAAGCCGGAGATGCCATATGAGACAACAATGATTACCGACTGCACGATGCCGATGGTTATCGTCATGGGAGCGATCCAACTTGGGAGAAAATCGATTCTCAATCGGCAATGAGCGATCCTTCCCACATCGACGGAGTCATCATATCCCTAGGCGGGATGGACCTCTCCTTCGTCTTATCGAAGCGGGATGGACGTCTACTTGGTTGCATTCCTAGGCGGGATGGACCTCCCTTTCGTCTTATCCAAGCGGGATGGACGTCTACTTGATGCATTCCTAGGTGGGATGGACCTCTCCTTTGTCTTATCCAAGCCGGATGGACGTCTACTTGGCCGCCGAGACAACTCCCGGTGGAAAGACCACCGGCGGCGGTGGCTCATGACGTCCAAGCTGCGAAGGCGGCTCGGCGTCCGGGACGAACCAGCATTCATAGCAACCTCGATCCTCGACGGCAGCGGAATGATGTTTGCAAGGGAAAGTATAAAGACCAATCTCTCGGTTCAGTATTTTGAAAGCTTGGCACCAGTTGACGAATCGGATGTCTTAATTTTGCCCATGAGGGCATATGACTTGGTTTGGGGATTACCTTGGTTCAAGACTCAAAATCCGGAAATCGACTGGAAAGCCGGACGACTCGTGGCATTGTGAACCCTCACTGGGCCGCAGGCTACGAATGGGAATAGCGATGGAACCCCGTATGTGGATACCAACGGAACTTCGCAGGGGCGCGGTGGTAAGCCTCCGGACATTTGCTTCCTTGGAGCAACCGCATTCAACGAACTTCTTGATAGCGATGAGGTCGACGACGCATTCGCCCTATGGTTTGGGGAGTGCACCGGGCTGCTGGGAGCATTATTATGGAGCAAGATCTTAGATGAGAAACTGCGATGCTGGATAGGCAAGCAGGGAGCTGCTGTAACACCGGGAGCGTCACTCCAGGTTTACCAGTACAAGTAGTATCCTTACTGCTTTCAGGACTTGCTTGCGATGGACGTTATGAAGATTCGCTCAGGATGTGAAAGTCACTAAAGATAAAGATTCAAGACAAAGATGTTTGGCTTTCCAATGCGTATATTGTTAAGGCTTGTTCTCCTCGTCAAGAAGGTTGCCCTTCTACCCTCGAAGATTCTAGAGGTCTTTATACCTCTATCCTCTCGCTCTAACAATTACTTCTATCTACGCTTTTCTCATGAGCTCCTCTACCTAACCTTCCTTCGCTCCAATGCCCTTCCTGTCCTCCAGCGCTCTTTCGGACCTTCCGCTTCTTTCCGCTCAGATCTCTATCTAGGACGAATGGAACCCCTACTGACATCAGTCCTTCGGACTTATGTGGTCCGGACCTATCGAAACCTTTCGATCTCTTTGCTTCCAGGCGAATGGTATCCTTTCGATTGTGAGGGACATAGAGGCTTCGTTTGCTATGCTGCAAACACAGGTGCTTTCGTATCTACAGCCTCTCAGCTTTCTTTGCACTATCGATAGCATGAGCTGGCAGGGCATCGTCCCAATATCCACTTCCAGCTTATTATCAGTGGTGTGGTTGACTGCATGACAGCTCATCTGATTTCGTTGGGTGCAAGTGATATTCTGTGTAGTTCCGATGACGTCCAGGGATGGCGCTTGTACTATCCCGATGCGGCTATCGTCGAGTGATTGTAGGTGACCCCGCTCCGATGGCCTGTGGTGATGTACAGTTTGTGAGGTGTAACAGCTGCGGCGGTAGTTGGGGCAGAAGAGTTACCAACAATGCGGAGCTTGAATGACTGCTACCGGCTCAACGAGTCACGAAGGGAGTACTGGACGGTGGGGGTTCCCATCGAGGATAACTCGTTATGGCAAGGTCTCCTGGATTCCAACCTTTGCTTCCATCTCAGGGTCATGAGCACAAGCTAATGAGTACAGATGGACCTTCGGCACCTGAAATGGTGCCTACAGACGATGGTGGTCATATACCAGCCGAATATAAGCAATTCATTGAGGTCCTTAGTAAGGCCAAGGCAGAGATGCTGCCACCGCACCAGTCAATTGACCATGCGATCGACCTGGAACCCGGACATAAGCTACCATATGGGTGTATCTATAACCTGTCAGAGTTTGAGTTGAGAACTCTAAAGGCCTACATCAAGACAAACCTGGCCAATGTTTTCATCCAGCAGTCATCATTACCGGCGACGGCGGCTTGAAACTCTGAAGTTGCCTACCGAGCTCTCAACGCGAGTACAATCAAGAATCGGTACCCCATTTTCGTTGATCTTGGAGATGCTTAACTATGTTGGATGCGACGAGAAAGGGCTGCTAAGTGGGGATGGCACTTATTGAGCCACAGGAGAGCTGCTCAATGCAGATTTCTCGAGTGCAGAATGCAATCGTACTCATCCTTGTGAAGAATAACAAGGGTCTTCTTGCTGATATGGCGATACAAGGTTACGTTTTAAGTCTATCCCTTCTTTAAGAAACTCTTACCTTATAACAGATTTTGCGAGATATGTAATTGAATGCAGATACAGAAGCACGAAAGCCCCAATGGCAATCGAAACCGTCTTACCAACGAGAAAATCGAAGAGAATCGACACCGCATTTAGTTGTCGACGGAACACCGACCTCAAAAAGAGGGGAATGACCATTCCGGAATCCGAAAAACCGACAGTACGACAATATCCGTTCCAGAAGTGCTGGAACGATAACCCATCATGCTACATACTTAAACGCACTTTGCCTCCCAAGTGCACTAAGCTAGCAGCAGCACTTGGCCCTGTGAGTACACTTGGCCTTGCCTAAGACATCACTATTGAGCTTCTGGAAGGCACAAAAACCCTGCCGATGGCCTGTCGAGACAGTCCGATTATGAAATCAGCTACGAGAAGCCTGTCTGACGGCTCTTGACCACCCTGACAGTTGAACCCTACGATAACCTCCTACCGGCGATTAAGAAGGCCCTGGCTACTGACTCATTCATGGTCGACGCCTCGGGTATGCTAGTCAATAACCCAATGGCCACAGCCGAAGCCACAGCCGAAGCTGATGACGAAAGCCAATAGAGTGTCGTCGCTGGAGCTCTGACCTACGAGGGGAGGATATATGTCCCTGGGGACGATGTTCTCTGCGGTAAAGTGCTAAGTCTCTTTCATGACATCCCTGAGTCCGGTCACTTTGAAGCTCTTGAAACTGCAGTGTTAGTCTCTAGAGATTTCTATTGGCATACAATGAACGCATATATAAGGAAGTACGACAGTGGCTGCAATCCTTAATGGACGTATGAAAAGGCTACCGCATGGAGCTTCAGAGCAGAGAGTGCAGATGCACAGAATTACATGGTAACTATGACCTTGTACGAGGATTGCTTACGAATATTAACGAACAAATATGCTCTCCAATTGGACTTATCTCCGAGAGCACCATGCGAAGCCATTACGATGATCGATCGACGTTGCCGCACATAGTGGTGATTAACCGTATCAGGCTAGAGTTTAGAGTGCGCACCCTCCAGCTAGGTGAGGAAGGGTATGGCGTGTGCAAACTCACTACTTTCGGGGATTCGGATGTCTGAGGCATGCAGAATGACTGCCTTGATTTACCTCAGGCTGGAGCGGAAGAATACGTAGTTACTTTGGGAGTACGACCTTATAACACACTTACGAGTTAGATACCGCAACTCGACTGAGCATGACGAATACATGTCCATATATGACTGCAATCGAGTGCCCAGCGAGGCCAATAGAAGTCAACCAACCACCACTGGATCCTAAGCAGAATGACAACGGGAAGTCGAAGACCGATTACCGGTATACGAGTCAACTTGGGGCCAATTGGCGAGATGCATGATCAGACTATGACCGATGAGGTCTACCATGTGCTTGAAAATATGACAGCACAGAGACATTGAATTGGAGAAATCATTCCAATCCCAGGGCTCTCAAGAGCAGCAGCTATGACCAAGATAAGTACATCATTCAATTATGCTAGTTGACCGCTGCAGAGATGCGATAGTGGCCACAATGGCCTTACTCCTCAGATAACGTTCACGAACGCATTTGACAAGAGAAATCGATTAGGCAGAAGCCAATAAAACCACCGATTCGAGCACCATCGAGCTAGCACTACAGGGATCAATTGCTTGAATTCGCAGCAACTGGAAGTCTACTTGGATATTCAGAACGATGGACTTGCCAGCCTGCGGAAGGAGTGGACTTGCAGGATTCAGGGTCAATTGGACGTTTCCTTCTCTTCTCTTTCTTCTCTTCATTTCTTATGGATCTCGGCCCGGTATAAATGACGTTGGAACAGGTTTTATCCCCTAACCCTGGAGGAGGATTTCCCCGTGCACCGAATCCGCTGTGAGGCCGCCGAGACGGCACCGATCCGTCGGGGGACTTATGCAGATGTACGAAGGCGTACGCACTTTATCTTGTCTTTCTTCATGCATATATATGTTGCAGCTCAGGAGGTTTGCTGATTAAGAGGTCGATGATGTAATGGCGGTGCCAGGTACACATGACCATGTAAGTGCACTTGGCCTCATAAGTGCACTTGGCCCTCTTAAGTACACATGGCTTGCAGGTACACGTGGCCCTCGTAAGTGCACTTGTCTGTCGAGGCCGGGTAAGCGCCCTTCATATATAATCACCTCGCGAAGTGCTTTTGGCATGCTAGCGATTATCTTACCTACATTACCTTACAATTGATATCTTTATCACATACTCCCGTTTGCAACCGTATCTAAGCATATCTACCCATATGAGGACGTACGTTCTCACCTTAGTACCATTGTCAAACTGAATTCTTTCCAAGATATTCGCCTCAATCACCTCCATGTCGGTCCACAAAGTTGTAGTGGGATTCGGTTTGAGATTCGAGTCCAACCCTGCAGATTGAGTCAGATTTTAGATTGAACCCAAATTGAACCACTCCTCAGTTCAATCCACAACGAACCGATCTGCTTCGTTGCAAATACCTTTTGTATCCTCCTCTATATATCTGGATTGACCACTATGTATCTGCCACTGTGTATCTACCACTGTATATACTTGCCATAACTGCAAATATTGACAGTACATACCTCCTGTTTAACTCAAAGCTAAAGTTACATTTCGCACATGGTACCATGACGGTACCTATCTCACCAACTTCTCTAGCCACAAGAAGATATGACTGATATATATAACGATCGGCAACCTATTTGCAGCCATACGGATAAAGAACTCAATGCACAGTGTGTTGTTGATCGCCCTTTTGCCCATTCCGATCAATATTCGCAATGTCCCCCTCAAAAGAAGAAATTCTCAGAGGGAGCATTACTGCATGGTATCTCAGAACGTGCTGCAGCCTGTGTTGCAACTCCTACTTAATTCCAGAATACGCACCATTTATGCCCACTGTACTGATGGTAACTTCAAGCAATGTTATTCCATACTGGCTGCATGGATGGCCAATTACCCCAAACACCGTAACCTCCACAAGATCAAGAATAGTGTATATTACTGGTGTGAATGCCCCTTGCACGACATGGGTAATCTATCGTGCCAACATGAGCGACACAACCTCTGGGATCATAATATGTATTGTATTCTGTCAGATTCAAATACACCCCTGAGCATTGCTGATCTCAAATGCCAAGATGTCAATCCATGCTTCAACATCTTATGGTATCTCGATTGTATTACAAGTGATCTCCCAAAGCCTGATCTTTTCCACATGATGCAAATTTGGATGCTGACATACCTCCTAACATTGAATGACGAATTTTTCAAGCAGTATAAGAGGCTTGACAAGGTCAATTATATTTGGCTCTCGGTGCCTATATACCTTGAAATTACAAAGCCAAGAAGTGCTTATGCGGAGATTTTACGTTGAAACTGAGGAAAAATCAAGACGATGACACAATTCCTTGTGGGTGTCGATCTTAATGCTCAGAGGGATCAAAGCCCCTCTCAGTGCAATGTTTCTCACTGTGCAGTTGAGTGCTCCCGCTCACTTATTGAGTTCTATTTTTATTGCTAGTATGATTTTCACAATGACAAAACGCTGGACCTTATTAACAATACTCTACGTCGCTTTCACAATTCGAAGAATATGTTTTCCCAATTCCGGGCTGGCAAACGACTTGGAGCACAGGCCAAAAAGAGATGTACAGAATTGTGTGACGAGTGGGATGCCGAGTTGAATTCCGAGGAAAACAAGAAGAAAACAGCGGCCTGTTGCCAGGGCATTCGTGATGTCTGGATTGGTTGTATCGGTGCAGATATGGCCAAATACATTACAGAATGTAGCGATTTCATCTGTTCCAAGATACATCTCAAGCAGCACTTCCGAGTGCAGATATAACAGTAAGGTTCCATTAAACAGTGCTTGATGGAAATCGGGAATAGTTCTTAGTGGAAGCAGATCAATAATAGGTTCAATACCTCCGACACGACAGGTGATAACTATTCTCAGATAATCAACTTCTACCTTCCAAGTTGTGCATTCACTGTAAGAATGGCCAGTCGTGACAGATGAAACTGTAAACCAGCTGCTGCACAGACCATGATAGAAATGACAGTGCAAGTGACGGTGGAAGCCACCACTTCCAGTAGACATCTTTTATTGAGGTTCATATTTCTGCAGCGGTACAAAGCAAAAGATCAAGTCAAGGACTTTCAAGGGCTCTGAAAAACAATCAGTGACGACGTTCTCCGATATGGTCTATACGATGTCACCTGTCGTTTCTCACACTCCAAGCATGTTAATATGGATTCCGATGAACTCTTAAGTGGTGCTGCCACCATGTACCATGAATTTAAGATAGAATCACGCAATATGCATGACAAGCGCATTATTCAGAAGCTCAGATGTCCAGGAGATGAACGATGGTTTCCTGCGTCTGCCAGCCATGACTGGTTATGGGTTACCACTTGGCAATCTAAGGACGGACAGGAGCTGTCTCACAATACAGTTCCGGAAGGTGTAGTGTGCCATATGGCTCACTTATTCAAGATGGGGGGTGTCCATTCGCTGGGTCATAATATCCTTTGGCTTGCATACAATGAAGTGACATAGTCAGCCAACAGTGGAATACTGGACAGTGCATCGCAGCTAGTCAGGGTAGTCAAACGATCTCCCAGAGGTGAATATGCAGTTATTAGTGCAGGAAATATTGTGGGTACGGCTCACATAATTCCAGAGGAGCCAATCTCGTTGAAGTTGGATTATAAATGATTAGTATTAGCAACAAACCATTGGAAGTTCGTACCATTGACGAACCAATTTGATTCGCATGAACTGAATCCTTGCCAGGCCATTCGCCGGAAACTCCACCATTTTGGCCCACAACTGGGAAGGAAAACAAGTAAGCAATTCTTATCTGATCTGCTGCATTTCTGATTCATCTTGTAGCGCTTGACGTTAGCTATATGATGACTTAACAATCGAGCAGATCTGACAAGAACTCGCTTACCTACTGTCGTTCGTGATTGTACGATTCGGTTCGAGGTTCCAGTCGAACGTTGGGAATTCACCAAACCCCCCATCAAGCCCAAGTCGAACCCCGCCTCGGTTCGATCCACCACGGACCGATCCGGTTCGTTGCCAATACTATAATGGATGGATAGTGAAAAGTCATATAGACCTAGCAACATCAGCAACAACCCTAGTTTCCGTCAGGAACACCCAGGTGTTCCTGACTGCTCTGACGGCTCTGACGGAACTTCGTACCCTCTGACGGAGAATTACACGCTACCGGTAGCCCATGCGAAGGCTCGCGTTCCATACTTACCCTGCGGTGTCTATTATACCACGTCTCTTATTCTTGCGATGCGTCGCGTTGTATATTACTCTGTGGCAGGTGAAACCAGTTGCATTGTATATTACCCCGTGGCAGACGAAACCTCTTAGCATTTATTTCCAGA
The DNA here is from genome assembly GCA_014904905.1 of Wilcoxina mikolae CBS 423.85. Taxonomy (NCBI): domain Eukaryota; kingdom Fungi; phylum Ascomycota; class Pezizomycetes; order Pezizales; family Pyronemataceae; genus Wilcoxina; species Wilcoxina mikolae. The sequence goes on from MU122250.1 coordinate 153,982, forward strand.
CGCAGCACACTGTACGGTCGCAGCCTTGATTTACCAGGGCAGTCAATTGATCACTTGAAATCATACTTGATTCACAAATGTATTGCTAACTATATACAAATAATCATGGTAGATCTTGGATGCACTTGGGGCAGTACTTGGAGCTAGTACACGGGCGGAGAAGATCGATACAGGCTGCTTGCAAACAGTTGGGCTGGCGGGAGACAATTGAGATTGGCTGGCTCACTGCTGGCTGGACGCGATCGAGCCGTGCTGGCTCTGGGCTGGCTGGGGATTATTGAGCAGGGCTGGCTCTCGGCTGGCTCTCGGCGATCGAGCCGGGCTGGCTCTCGGCTTGCTGGTGATGATTGAGCATGGCTGGCGCTGGACTGGTTGGACGCGATCGAGCCGGGCTGGCACTCGGCTGGCTGGAGATAATCGAGCAGTGCTAGCTCTCAGCTGGCCGGATGCGATCGAGCCGTGCTGGCTACACGCAATCGAGCCGTCGGTTAAAATTATTTGTACATCTGTTAGCATTGCAAATAAAGAGGGTGACTGTGTGTGACAGAGAGAGAAGTATCATAGAGTTGAACTTAAAACTTAGAACTTAGAACTTAGAACTTAGAGTGCAAATACGGTTGAAAGTAAAGGGGTGGAAAAGGGTCAGACTATATATGAAGGGCGATTACCCAGACTCGGCAGCCAAGTGCACTTACAAGGCCAAGTGCGCTTGCGAGCCAAGTACACTTACAAGGCCAAGTGCGCCTGCGAGCCACGTGCGCTGTGGCGATTTGAAGGGTGTGTCGAGGGAAAGATTTCCAGTGACTTCCTTCTCGTCACTCTTCGAAGGCATTTCAGAGGAATCTATCGAAGAAGACAGTTTCGGCTCGAGGAGCGTAGGAAGAGGATGGGAGTATCAAAGGTTGCCCGGTCAGAGAAACAAGAATCCACTAAGTTAGTTGATCTGCGAATTTGAACGTTCGATCACACGTTAGAGAAGATAAACAGCTTGGCTTGGAGTGCAGAAAAGGCTTGATTCTCACTATCTACTGGCACTCCTGGACATATATACTCCTCAGTACTACCATTCCCCTGACATCTCCGAACTCATTAGTGCTGGTAGTGGTGGGAACGGACTTTCCCACCCCAACTCCTCCCTGGCCCTTTTTGCAAAGCACACTTACTCCCTTTGCCAATATCTTGTCATGTAAAAGAAAACCCAAAAGAAAACCCAGAATATTCCCTGATGATTTACTCCCTCCAAGTTGGCTTCCTGTTTTCATCTTCCCTTTTCCTTCGCTCGTTTAGAAAGTACGAAGCTTCTCAAAGTGTTTCCTCAGCCCAAATAATTGCGTTCCGCATAGCAATCATTCCCGATACAATTTGACCCCTTGCAGTCTGGAACACTTCGGGTTCCCGGTTGATCGCCCTTTGGACAGTGAGCGGCGCGTGCTTCTCATAGATCCCGTGGTGGTAGGTTATCATTCATTCCTCCTCACCCACTAGGTGGGTGTACCTGACATCGCGCTCCATATAGTCGGAACAGGTGACGACCGCATCGTATCCATCTATTGGCTTGTCCTCGGTGGGGTTCGGAGTCAGGGGTGGTCCCACTCTCTTTCACTCGCGGGAAACCTTAGTCTTGACAGGTGTGGGGGTGACAGTTGTTTCGCTAGATTTGTTGTCACTAGATTTGTTGTCACTAGATTTGTTGTCACTAGATTTGTTGTCACTAGATTTGTTGTCACTAGATTTGTTGTCACTAGA
>MU122250.1:157796-190656 GCA_014904905.1 Wilcoxina mikolae CBS 423.85
GATAGAAGTAGTTGTTAGAGCGAGAGGATAGAGGTATAAAGACCTCTAGAATCTTCGAGGGTAGAAGGGCAAGCTTCTTGACGAGGAGAACAAGCTTTAACTATATACGCATTGGGAAGCCAAACATCTTTGTCTTGAATCTTTATCATTAGTGACTTTCACATCCTGAGCGAATCTTCATAAAACTTCCATCGCAAGCAAGTCCTGAAAGCAGTAAGGATACTACTTGTACTGGTAAACTTGGAGTGACGCTCCTGGTGTTACATTATATTGTTAGCAAAGAAACACTTCTGTTGAAGCTATCTTTCTACCCTCCAAGCAGTCAAAGGTACTTGACGCTTATGCGCTTTTATATCCCATATATTGGCTGCCACATCTCGCAGGGAGAGTGCTGGTATCACAAGCCTGATTTCGATCTCATCTGCAGCTGGGAAAAGACATCTCTCCCTAAGGGAAGCTATCACTGTGAGCTGGTGCGTGAAGAAGACTACATCCAGTTAGCATTGGCAGTCACCATCCATCGATTGAAAACTGAAGCATTATACTGCGCACACGTCCGAAAGCAACAATCCCTCGCATACCTTAAGATAGTCATCTTGCTAGCCCTCATCGGAACCATTGTCCTTCCAGATTTGTGAATGACCCATTCACCAGACTACGAACCTTCGTTACAGCTACAACAGGAAGCTGGTGCTAGGTTCCTTATTGATTGGGATCTTGATTTAACTCCCTTCTTCGGAACTTGAAGCTTCTATAGCTGGATCTTTCAAGGACAAGTTTGGGACATACTCTGAGCAATGACAGACGCTGGGTCTGACACGATGATGGGGGAGGCAGTAACATTGACACAAAGGGAACGTGCATTGGTAGTGGCAGGCGATAAGGGGAAAGAAGTAGTTCGTTATGAACCCATTGTGCGAAACTATATTCCTGATTGGGTGGTCTCCTTGATAAACAGCAACGCAGTGGAACTGAACCGAATGGATGCACTGATCACCCAGACTCAAGGAAGCAACATCAAGATTAGAGAAGCATTGCCTGAGTTGGTCAGAGCATACGAAGCACTAGTGTCCAGGCAAAAGGAGATCTATGATGCTGTGGCCTTAGGAGTCGATAACCTACAGAGGGCACAACTGGAACATTACTCAGACATTGTTGCACAGTCCCAGGTATTCGCGGCCAATGTTAGCGCTGCAATTGCCATTGCGAAAGCACAGTCTTCCGAAGCATATGAGGAGCTACGCCTGGCTCTTGGGATGCAAATACAGTCCTCATCAGCAGTATGGACGTCTCTCTCTGACATAATGGAAAAGAGAGAAAGAGCTCAGGAGAGGCTCGCTCTCCAGCACATACACAGTCAGAAGAACTTATCAGTGTCAAGCGGAAGGCCAACAAAGAGGCCAAGAGGGTCACAGAACTCAAGAAGAAGGCTGACGCTGAGAAGAATCAGAGAGAGAGTGATATAAGGAAGACTCGAAGGGACATGGAGAAAAGGTTTCGGGAATTTACGAGGACCCTTATGACCAAGCTATCGGACGAATCCACCAAGAAATCTATCAAGTCCCTAGCAAGGTTTGTCCTTGGACATCAAGAAGGAGATATCAAACCAAGTGATTAGGGATTCCGCCTTCGTTACTGGGTAGGTACCAAAGGAGAAGGATATTGGGTTAAAGAAGCCATTACTCCGGACCCTGAAGGAGCCCCACCGCCATAAGCAGGTTCTGGTTCGGAATCCGGTCTCTCTGTCTCTGAGGATGAGGACGGAGGCGGGGATGGTGGTGGTGTAGGTGGTAGATGCGGAGGAAGTGGTGGAAGTGGAGGCGGAGGAGGTGGCGGAGGTGGAGGAGGAGGGGGAGGCGGAAGCGGAGGAAGCAATACAGGAAGTTTACACCCAAGTCAAATACCCCTACCCCCTTCTGGCAGCACACACTATAGTACGCCACCTCCCAACCCTCGCCTACCGGCCAGATCCTCCAAGAAAGGCAAAATGAAAATACTTCCAGTCTTCAAAGGGGATAAGAAGGATCCCAAAGAAATCTATCAAAGATGGATTCGATCAGTAGAACGTTATCTGCATTACTTCCGTGACGAATTCCACGATGATATTGACAAGATCATATGAGTTGGAGACCTATTGGAAGACAAGGCTCTAGTCTGGTATGATAACCGCGAAGAAGACATGAAGAAGTTCTTCCAGGTTGATAACTGGAAGTCTTTCACCAGTACAATGGAAGAGAGATTCGTCGATAAGCAAGAGGAAGAAAAGTCCCTGCGAAAGATGAATGATCTGAAATACACTGGAGATATTGAGGACTACCTGACGAAGATGGAAACCCTCAACTTTCGAGTTAGTCTCAGCGGAACCTCTTACATCCATTCCTTTAAACAAGGAATGAACGAGGAAATATTGGATCGAATGTCAACTGCAGAGGTACTACCCAAAGATGATACAGTCTTCATTGAATTAATGAGGCGAGTGGGTGTATCATACGAAGATCGGTTGGCAGAGAAGAATAGGTCTTATCAAAATTGTGACAACTCCGAAGGGAAAAAGGGAAACAAACGAAAGAGAAATGAGCAACAGGGGCAAGATAAGAACCAAGAAAAGAAGCCAGAAAGAGACAAACGTTCTGACCCCAAGAAACCTCGAACAGAGAAGAAGGGACCGAAGCCTATTCACTCTGATAAGGCCGAAGCCCTTAAGGGTATTCCTGAAATTTTGCTAGAAGCAAGAGCCAAACGCAACGAATGCAAGCGTTGTGGATCCTCTGAACATGATCGATGGTTCTTCTGTAAGAATCTCATCAAGGCCTCATCTAGCAAAAAGAACAAGACCCCCAAGGATAAGGAGGAAGCTACGAAGCAGGAAACTACAGCATCCAGTTCGAATGTCAGACCAACGAGCTTGGCTGACAGGATCACAGCATCTGCAACTCATCCACCTTCGAGAAGGTTGTATGAGGTAGATTCTGATGGTATGGAAATTGACGATTGAGAGATGCTGGGTTTCTTATGTCTTGTCTTAGGTTTAGGATTGCGATCTTTTCTTTCAGGTATAGGTACCTACCCACTGTCATGTCTTGAGTTTAGTTTTAATAAAAAACGGTTTCCTTCTATATAAAAAGGGTCCCTGAGGATGAGTTCAGTACTCGAAATATGTTGGTCATATAGTACCCAAGTGCAAACATATGACTACCACATTATCGAATCAACCCTAAAAACACCTCTACATTTATAACTACTACTAGAACCACAACCTGTTGTGGCTGGAACTGTGTCGAAAGGCAGTTCATTATGGTTTCTACACGGAGAGATAGAAAGTGCAAGGCCTCGGCCGAGGCACCCCAACCTCAACTCAAAAAAGGGACGCAGTTACCTCCAGAATCAAAGACTGGTTCAAGACCCACAGTATGCATGTTTGCATCATTCAAGGACAAGAAGAACGTCCAGGTTAGAGTCCTTTTAGATACAGGGTGTGATACACCTATGATGTTAAAGGAGTGGGCCGAAACTAATGGTGTTCCATTGGTTACTCGAACAGAACCAAAATCAGTTGAGAACTTCAATGGCAAGATTGTAGAAGGAGCTGGATGGCAGTACACCTTTCCCGTTACTCTTCGGTACGAAAACCATTATACCAAAGAAACCTTCGTTATTGGACCTATGGAATCAGCAATTGATCTCATGTTACCTTACTGGTGGATGGTCAAGCATGGAGCACTCAGAGGAATCATTGAAGAAGGTGATAAGCTCCAATTCACATCGAAGCATTGCCATCAGCACTGTACAAAGGCAGCAGTCAGCTCATTCTCGATTAAATATGACGATAACATTCTCAAGCTTGGTACTGATCCACGATGGATCGGAGTAATTGGGTGTATGCATATCTAGTGTTGGCAACAAACCGTCCGGGGTTCGTACAATTGACGAACCGATTTTGTCCGTGTGAACCGGATCCTTGCCAAGCCTTTCGCCTCAAACCCCACCATTTCAACCTCCAACTGCGAACAAAAATAAGTAAGCCAGTTCTTGTCCGATCGGCTCAATTTTTGGTGCATCTTGTAGCTAACCTCTCCCGCTACAAGATGCGATAAAAATCGAGACGATCGGACAAGAACTCGCTTACCTATTATCGTTCGAAGATAGATGGTTCGCGAACCGGTTCGGACAAACCTCGGAACTTCGTCCAAATCTCTGATCGAATCCGGATCGAACCGCGCCCTGGTTCGATCCGCGACGAATCGATCCGCTTCGTTGCCAACACTATGCATATCAATGCAGCAGGTGAAATGGAGATCAATTGGGTCGAACGAATTCCATGGCAGCATTGAGACTTTCAGTCAGTTTATAATGGGGAAACTGCCAACGCTCTACCGCCACATCGATCATTGGACCATGCAATAGACTTAAAAGATGGGGAACAGCCTCCATGGGGTCCCATCTATGCTCTTTCTGAAAAAGAACTTTCGGTCCTTAAACAGTATCCAAAAGAAATGCTCGATTCTGGCAAGATTCGTCCAAGCAAGTCGCCAGCTGGAGCACCAATACTCTTCGTCCCAAAGCCTCATGGAAGGGGTTTAAGATTGTGTGTGGATTACAGAGAACTCAAATGCATCACGATTATGAATCGGTATCCATTGCCACTTATGAACGAACTTAGGGACAGAGTTACTGGCTCGAAGCTTTTTACAAAGATTGACCTAAAAGCTGGTTACAATCTCATTCGAATAAAGCCTGGTGATGAATGGAAAACAGCATTTCGTACGAGATATGGACACTATGAATATTTGGTTATGCACTTTGGATTGGCAAATACGCCAGCCTCATTCCAAGATATGATGAACGAGATTCTGAGAGATCTAATCGATCATGGAGTTGTGGTTCATATTGATGACATTCTCATCTATACCAAAGACGAAGAAGAGCATGTACGATTGACAAGAGAAGTCCTTTGTAGATTACAGGAAAACAACTTGGCAATAGCACCAGATAAGTGCGAATGGCATCAGAAATATGTTGAATTCCTTGGTTATATCATATCGGGAGAAGGTGTCAGCATGGCAGAGGACAAGGTTGATACTATCCTGAAATGGGAAACACCAGACTCAGTCAAGGACGTTCAGTCATTCTTAGGATATGCCAATTTCTATCGACGCTTCATAAAGGACTTTTCGAGAATCTGCAGGCCATTGACAGACCTAACCAAACAAACTGGTGAACGGTTCGATTGGAAGGCAAACCCATGCTGTCAAGAGGTTTTCAATTTATTAAAGAAGTGTTTCACTGAGGCACCAATCCGTCGTCACTTTGAACCTGAACATCCTGTGGTTATTGAGACTGATGCTAGCGACTTCGCCATCGGTGCTGTCCTTTCCCAAGTTATTGATGGACGATTACACCCTGTGGCCTACCACTCTCGAAAGATGGATAAGGCAGAGATTAACCATGAGATCCATGATAAGGAGATGCTAGCAATAGTATCTGCCTTTAAGGAATGGAGACGTTATCTCGAAGGCGCAGCCCATCAAATCAGTGTGTTTACCGATCACAAGAATCTTGAGTACTTCACCACTACTAAGATATTGAATCGAAGACAAGCCCATTGGGCACAGGAACTAGCAGGTTATGATTTCAAGATATTCTACCAACCAGGCAGTGCAAATGGGAAACCTGATGCGTTATCTAGGCGTTCGGAGTACCGCCCTAAAACGGGGGGAGGTAGTATCGAAGAAAACAAAAACCAGCCATTATACTGCGTTTTAAGACCCGATCAGTTGGTGACATCTGAAGGGGAAACAGTGCAGGTAACAGAAGCGAAGCGACGAGGCGAACAGATCATGATTTCTTCTGCTAAGTTGAGGTCAATCCCAGTAGTCAAGTTCAATTGTTGGTTATTAGAAGCAGTGGTAGGCACTGCAAATAACGACGCTGCATGGCAGGAGGAGTACGTTAGAGCAATGGAAGGAAGCCCAAGCCCTGTCATCTCTTTCGAAAACGAAGCCCTTTATTATAAAGGCAGGCTGTGGATCGCAGACGATCTACAGTTACGAAAACAAATACTCGAAGCAGAGCATGATTTGAAGGTAGCAGGACATATGGGACAGGACAAGACAATTGAGCAGGTTCGAAGGAACTTCTTTTGGCCAGCGATGGAGAAATTCATCAAAGACTACCTCCGCTCATGCCCTGAATGCCAGAAGAACAAAGCAGCTCGTCACGCTCGCTACGGGCTTCTACAACCTCTCGAATTAGCGTAACGTCCATGGGATTCAATCTCTATGGATTTCATCATCGATTTACCAATATCTGATGGTTGTTCATCGGTCGGGGTTATCGTTGACAGGTTCACAAAGATGGCTCACTTCATACCGATAAAGGATGACGAAAAGAAAGCTACAGACCTGGTCAACATCTTCCAGAAAGAAGTATGGAGATTCCATGGTCTGCCATCAAATATTGTATCAGACAGAGATTCCAGGTTTACATCTGTGTTCTGGTCTTCCTTGATCGAAGCTCTCGAAATTCAGTTGAAGATGTCCTCACTATTTCATCCACAAACTGATGGTCAAACAGAGAGAGTAAACCAGACGTTAGAATGCTACCTGAGGAACTACTGCAATTACGAGCAGGATAACTGGTCTGAGATGTTGCCAACGGCAGAGTATGCCTACAACAACTCACTGACTACCGCGACTGGCATGTCACCTTTTTTTGCGAATTATGGGTTCGATCCTCGAACGAATTGGCCCGTCGAAGCAGAAGCAAAGAATCCAGCGTCAAGGAATTATGTTCATTGGATGTCAAGTGTACATGACCTGTGTCGAAAAGGGTTGGAAAAGGCACAAGAGACAATGGGGAGGTACCATGATATGCGTACTAAGGAACCTCCGAAACATTCGGTTAGTGATCTAGTAATGCTAAATGGAAAAAATCTCAAAACCAGACGCCCATCTACAAAGTTAGATGCGAAGCTTCATGGTCCCTTCAAGGTGCTAATAGTACTTTCACCTACAGCAATAAGGCTTGAACTGCCTAAGCGTTGGCGTATCCATAATGCTTTTCATGTCTCTCTCATTGAACCCTATCGAACGGTCACTGATCCAATCAGACTTGCTCCAGAACTCACCACCAGCGAAGGAAATGAATTAGGTTATGATGTACAAGGCTACGAGTACGAAACAGGCTATGAGGTTGAGGAGATCATGGGCAGCCAGTTTAGCAAGGAACGAAAGAAGGTGCTATACCTGGTCAAGTGGAAAGGGTACCCAGACGAAGCAGATTGGACTGAGGAACCTTATGAGAACTTCGATGACAAGGAATTATTGAAGGATTATCATAAGCGGAATCCTCAGGCAGCTAAGGACAAGAGGTTGCGCTAGTACCTTTTCCCCACGAAGGGTTTTTAATGGCTAGCAAGACACCTAGGAAAAGGAATTGGTTTTTGGGCACAAGGAGCCATATTTTTACCAAGGAGGAAAGAAGGAACATTGGGTTTTGGGCACAAGGGGTCATTTTTACCAAAGGCAACGAAGAGCAGATTAGTATGATTGTTCAGAGATGAACTCTGCAAGGAGGGGGGTAGTGTTACACCTCACAAAGCTGTACATCACCAAAGGCCATCGGAGCGGGGTGACCTACGATTACTCGATGATAGCCGCATCGGGATAGTACAAGCGTCATCCCTGGACATCATCGAAACTACACAAGATATCACACGCACCCAACGAAATCAGATGAGCTGTCATGCAGTCAACCACACCACTGATAAGAAGTTAAAGGTGGTTATTGGGACGATGCCCTGCCAGCTCATGCTATTGATAGTGCGAAGGCAGCTCAGAGGCTGTAGATACGAAAAGCACCTGCGTTTGCAGTATAGCGGACGAAGCCTCTTATGTCCCTCATGATCGAAAGGACACCATTCGCCTGGAAGCAAAGAGATCGAAAGGATACGATAGGTCCGGACCACAGAAGTCCGAAGGACTGATGTCAGTAGGTGTTCTATTCGTCTGAGTTAGAGATCTGAGCGGGAAGGATGCGGAAGGTCTGGAAGAACGTTGAAGGGCAGAAAGGGCATTGGAGCAAAGGGAAGGTTAGGTAAAGGAGCTCATGAGAAAAGCGTAGATAGAAGTAGTTGTTAGAGCGAGAGGATAGAGGTATAAAGACCTCTAGAATCTTCGAGGGTAGAAGGGCAAGCTTCTTGACGAGGAGAACAAGCCTTAACAATATAAGCATTGGGAAGCCAAACATCATTGTCTTGAATCTTTATCTTTAGTGACTTTCACATCCTGAGCGAATCTTCATAAAACTTCCATCGCAAGCAAGTCCTGAAAGCAGTAAGGATACTACTTGTTCTGGTAAACTTGGAGTGACGCTTCCGGTCTTACAATTTCGAATGGATTTGCTGTTGAAGTCTGTGCAGTCGATGCTGTCGAAGCTTCTGGAGTTCGCTGAAACAGGGGGGGGTGAGAGAGCTCTTTATATACCTGGAGCTTCCCTGGGTGTCGATTTTCTCATTGTTTCACTCCTGATACCTTCCCGGCGTTTCCCACCATAACTTCTATTCCCACTCCCCTCTGTTCTTACAGCTACTACCGTTTGAAAGAGCTTGTCGCGCTCGTCATTTTCGTGTTAGGCAATGATTTTTAGGTTCAACCTAGGAATACTGATTGTCATTAACCTTTAGAGAGTACTAGGAGGTTTTTGAATAATGGGAGTGTGAGCCAGCCAATGAGGGCCATCCGTCTCTCCAACTATTCTCTTTTTGTAATTCCATGAGTTTCATGGGTCTTGGCATCGTGGCGTCATCTTCTTCTTAGTCGTCTTCGTCACTTTTGTACCGAACATGCTTGTACGGTCTCCTGCCCTCTCCCCATTGTCCACCCCCCCATTGTCCTCCTCCCCATTGTCCTCCCCCCCATTGTCCCCCCACCATATATCTTCTCATTTCTCTCGATGGATGGTTCACCGGCACTGGATGCACGGCATTCCAATCCTCTTCAATTCTCCTACTACCTTCCATATCTTCCTCCCGCACCCAAGTCCGTTTCTCAAAACCTAACCACTTAACCAAATTCAGCCACTTACCATCTACATATTTGCGGTCTGCTAGCGCTTCAACCTCCCATTCTTCCTCCGTCTCTTTCTCAATCTCTTTCTCCTTCTCTTTTCCCCTGACTTCCTCTCGTGTAGGTATCGGAGTTTCCTCCTCGTACTTTCCTTCTGTTCTTGGGAAGAACCTCTTAACTCGGCTCCCGTCCATCCATCCTGCAAGTTCGGAACTGTCCAATTCGGTGAGGCAATAAGTGTACAAACTTGATACTATCTCCTTGACTCGATAAGGTCTTCTCCATTTCGCGTCCAATTTAGACCCATGCGATTGTTGAGTTTTAGTTTCGTGGAGGAGAACCAGGTCGTTAACTTGGAGTACTTCAGCTCTTAGTTAGGCTGCTTGATCGAAACGGCCTTGATTTGCGTCCCAGGACACTTGCAGTCGATGCACGGCCGCATCTATATCTCTGCGCCGGAGTTCCAATTGTCAAGCCCTTGCAGCTAGTAGTGAGGTTGTATCTTTGACGTCCTTCCAGTGCGCAGTGTTCCATGTCAGATTGTTGAGTTCAACACGAAGCACTGTATCCTGACCGAATATGAGGCGAATGGGGGAGTATCGGTTGTTTATCAAACAGTTATTCTGTCCGCCCTGAGCACAGCTGTGAGGCGGTCGAGCCACATCTCCTTTAGCTCATCGGAGCAGGCAGTAAGTTTGGACAAGGCATTGGCTATTGGCTGGTGTCCACATTCGACAACTCCATTGCTAGCCGCATGGCACGCAGTGGTGGTTATCTTCCTGATGCCATATTGGTTGAGTAAGAGATCTGTCCATTTCTTATTCTCTGCTCTGCCGTCCACTACTATACTGTTGGGGGTGCCATATCGGCATATTACTTCCTCATAAACAAAATCTGCCACTTTCTCTGACTATTCTTGTTTCAATGGCCTTGCCTCTGCCCACCCGCTAAGGGAGTCGCGAGCAATGACCAGGAGATGGAATCCTTCTTCCGTCTTAGGCATGTAGCAGATATCCATTCCCACATGTTGCCACAGATGACTGACAGTTAGACTCTTCAGGGGTTCATCATACCGTAGTGGCACTCTCTTCCCGCACTGTTCGCACGTTTTTACCCATTCTTTGACATCTGCATACATTTCAGGCCACCAGTAGCGTTCGGCTACCTTCCGCAATGTTACTTCTCTTCCTCGATTACCAATCAGCTCATGTATAGCTTCCATTACTTTTCTCCTTTCTTCTCCGCTCACTAGTACCTTCGCCGGAGGTTCGTTGGTTCTGCGTCTCTGGTAAAGAATCCCATCTGAAAGGAGATATTTTGTAGCTTCTCGCTGGAAGCACTGCATTTCCTTCGGATTTTTTCCATCTGGTCGCTTTAGACTCCCCAAGAACTCTCTGATTTCCCTCCACTCTCCTTCATATGGTTGTGATAGTAGCAGGCCCACGAACGGTTCTTAATGTTTCTTTCTTTTTTCTCTGAGTCCTAGCTCAACCCGCACGTTTTTTAGGCTGGCTTCGATTGTATCTTCTAGGTTGTTCCCCTCTTGATCGTCTGGATCTGATTCCCCTTCTCCGTGTGGCCTTCTTGAAAGTCCATCTGGTCCTCCATTCAGCCGCCCGGAGATGTGTTTCACGTTGAAGTCAAACAGCCGAATCCATGCAATCCAACGAGTGACTAAGGCCCCAGGCAAGTCATTGGCGGGCAGGTTCAACTGATGTACTAGTGTATTCGCATCAGTTTCTACAAGGAATCAAACACCATACACATAATTGCGGAACTTCTTTATTGCTCTCATAAGGCCTCTGCACTCCCGCTTCCCAGCGTCATACTTCTTCTCCGCGGCGTTCCAAAGTCCACTCTCATACCGGCTTGGGTGGCGTATTTTGTTTCTCGTCTTCTTGTTGTATTATGACTCCCCATCCCTCCAGTCTGGCGTCGACTCCTAAGACTATTTGGCCGGCTTCGTCGTTGACGTCTAACGTCCTTAGTGCCGGGGCATTGCAAAGTGCATCTTTCAAGGCTTTCATGGCTTCTTTTTGTTCCGATTCCCATATGAATACGATATCTTTTCGTAAGATCTGGAACAATACCCGGGCGACTATTGCATACTCGGGAATTCATATGCGGTAGTATGTGCCAAGTCCAAGGAAAGCCCTGCATTCCGTACGGTTTCCGTACGGCGGCCAGTTCTGCACTTTATCAACTTTGGAAGCTTGAGCCCACCTACCTGCTTCTCTGCAGACGAAGCCCACAATCTTTATGCCGTTTAAGCACCAATCAGACTTTTCTCCCGAAATCGTTGCTCTGGCTCTTTCAATATCCGCCATTACTTTGTCGAGATTCTGGAGATGCTCCAGAATGTACCTCCACACTCCAGGCAGACCCGGCACTTCTTCATCTCCATATCGGGTTTTGGGCCCTTTCACTCCAATATCATCGACAAACACATCTGTGATCATCTCAAGATGCTTACACAATATTGTTCGAGATACTCGGATGAAGGCTGACACCGAATTGGTAGCTCCTTGAACGAACCTAGTCGGTCGGAACATCCCTTTGTGCAGAGAGCGGAAGGGGGTCGATTTAAGGTGCGGCGCTGCAGAGGGTACGGGCCAAAAGGAGATACGTACCCACCCACAATGTTAGTGGATCCGCGACGATAGACACCGCTCGCTTAGACTAAGAATAGACCATCGCACTTTCATACTACTACATTGGTAGCAACCCTTTCCAATTGGTATCTCCTGCACCTTATATGTGTCGGAGCCCAATTTTGATTCGAGGTACAGTATTGAAAACGATCACAAACGACTTTCGACGGCGAAAAAGATGAATATCGCACAACGAAACACCATAACGACGACTTAAAACGATGCCTGCTGCCGCACGCCTTAACCCTGATGGTGGTCGAAAGGGCAACATTTCAGAAGTGGCGCGTACATTGATAGCCCCCAGGCCTAGCGGCATCTTCCCAGATGCGTGGCCCGAGGGGTTCAGTGTTCTCGAACAGCGGACCAATGATAACCAAGCCTGCCGAGCAGAGATCATTAATCATCCGCCGGCAATCGCGCAGATGGACATCCCCGATTAAGTCGTAAATTGGTTCAATGCGGTTGAGGATGAGTACCGCGAACAAGTCGAGGAACTTATCTGAATGTGCAAGTATGCCGATGGCGAACGGGACTCAATCGCCAAAGTCCTTGTTGATTTGGAAAAGCAACAGTCCGACAAGGAGAAGCAACTGGCCGACAAGGAGCAGGCTCTCGTGGCAAAACAGGCGGAATGCGACAGATTGGAACAACAAGCCCCTGGCAACGTTAAAGACGAAGAGGCGCCACCCCTGGTCAATGATGCAATCGCAACGGATTTGGCGAAGCCGAAACGGGAGGTCACCACAAAAAACGCGCTCAACAAGGCGATGCAAGCCAAACTTGGTGCAGCATAACAACAAGTAGAAGCAACCAAGAAAGCATTGACAACCACTGACGATGAGAGAGATATGATCAGTGAGAAGATGGAGTTAGCCATGGTAGAACTGAACGCTACAAACGAGGCCTTGGTAAGAGTCAAAGCGGGTACCACTACAGCAGCTGCCGACACTCCTGTTTGTGGTCAACAACTGTATGTATAACATCAATTTGACAGGATTCCCTACCTACGATGGAACGAGAAGTCTCGACGCCGTTACATCATTCTTATCGACTCTACATCGCCATTTCGGACCGTGTGCGCAGACGCTGGGGCATGTCAACGAGTTCGGCATTCCACTGACAGATGATTGGGCCGCCGTGATGCTCCAGCAGTTTCGCGACAAAGCGGCCTTCTGGGCCAACGACCGCTTCCCAGCGACTTCCAATGCCACTGTCACTTGGGACGACTTCTCCTCGGCTATGAAGGAGCCTTTCATACCTCCGGATGCCATAACCCGATTGAAACGTGGTTGGGAGTCACTACGCATCAAGAACGGTGAGCGGGTATCGGATTTCAATTAATGTTTCCGCATACTTCGCGATCAATTGGAGCCGCACGCACCACTCTGCGACGAACGTCTTCCTGACTTCTACCAGTTCAAACTCGAAAGTATCCCGGAAGCGTCCAAGGCCTTGACCAAGAAATTGGGAAATCAACCTACAGCGTCGCTCAGCGACGTTATGGAGCACGTCTCCCGAGTAGACGCCATGCTTAACTCCAAAAAGCATCTGACGTCGGCAACGCTTAAGAAAATGGAAGGCAAGCAGAAAGAAGGCAGCGGCGGCAGAGGCTATGACCGGAGTTGTTACGCTTGTGGAGAAGTGGGTCATCACGCCCGCATTTGCCCAAATAAAGAGAAGGTCTTGGCCGCATGGAAAGAAAAGAAAGCTGCAGCCAAGAAAGGGGCAGAGAAGAAGGAGAAGAAGAAAGAGAAGGACAAGGAGGAAAGGCGTAGAGGTTTCCGTGGTGGTCGCAAGAGCGGCAATGGAGGCGGAGGAGGAGGACAGCAACAGAGCCTCCGCTTGGTCAAGATCTCGAGTGCAGAAAATGATGATGCCAAGGAGCCTGAAGTGCAGGATATGTCCGACAGTGGAAGCAATGATGGCAATTCAGATGATTCAAGTTCGGGAAATGGAAGCGGGAGCGATTAGCTGTGAATCGACTCCCTAAAACTAAAACTACTTGTACTTTGTCTACAATAAAAAGGTTTACTCGTTATCACCATCTCCGAGTCAGTGATAACAATACCTTAGATCTTCTCCGCTTCGATGGAAAGCTTCGGAACAAAAAGAAAAACGGCACATACAGTAGTTTAGCAGCCAAAACAGCCAAAGACGATGGGGCATCCGAGAATTATGTAAAAAGAGAGACTGTGGAAAGGTCAAGAAGGAAGGGTGCGGTGTTGGAGGAGAGAGACGGCGGCTGGATGATTGTGGAGACGGCGAACGACAAGGTGGAAGACGGCATTGAGAGACGGCAAAAGGTGCACCTGAAACTCGAACTGGGAGACGACGGCTATGCATAAACGGGGTGGTTTACAGTGTACGACGTGAAAGGGTTCGACATCATTCATGGGAAGCGCTGGGTCCCCGATATAAATTGAACATGTCATATCAATCACCGAACAAATCAAATGTCGATAACTCAAGGCAATATCCTTTGGGAAGACAGAGAAAAGGCAGCACAAATCTACTACCTTCATGGCCTCCGGCCAGACAGTGAACCAGATGACAACACTATCAGAGATGTAGCCCGGACTATGGATATAGAAATTATTGGAAAGAAACAACTCCATTGTATGGACCATTGAGTGTTGGCCAGAGCTTTCATGGTTCGGGTGCGGTACGACAATCCTTAGTCCACACAGCCACCAGACGAATTTCAACTCATGCTTCGCGACTTCGAGAATTGTAGTCTATTCGCAGAACCGACGTACGACACCACGCGAAGTAAACCGCAAATTACAATCGACATATTGCCGGAAATTGACAAGAAGGCCCCATATCGACCTCTATATCGTTTATCTCTTAAAGAAGACGTGGCGCTACAATGACAATTGGAGAAGGCCCTACGCAATGGCTGGATAAGGGTGAGCAGCAGCCATTGCGGCCCTCCCGTCCTATTCGTGCCTAAGAAGGATGGTGGATTGCGTATGTGCATTGACTACCGGGCAGTTAACATAATCACCAGGAAGGATCGATACCAGTTATCTCCCATCAAAGAGCTTGTTCAGCATCTGGGTGGTTCGAACTGCTTGTTGAAGATAGACCTTGCCTCGGGTTACCATCAAATTCGAATATGTGCCGGCGATCGCCAAAAAACTGATTTCTCAACGAAGTATGGGCTGTATGAGTACACGGTCCTTCCGTTTGGACTGGCCAACGCACAAAGTCAATTCATGCGAGTCATAAACTGCCTGCTTGCATCCAAGCCTGAGCTCCATAAGTTCGTCGCCTTTTACTATGACGATGTATTAATCCATAGTTTAACGAGAGAGTAGCATCGTGACCTGGAACACGTGCGGACGGTACTGCAACTTTTGCAGAAAGCTGACCAGAAATTGAAAACAATCTAAATGCGAATGCTGCCGCAATGAGATCGAATTTACGGCATCCAGATCAACCAAGAAGGAGTGCATATGTTGCAGTCAAAGACGAGAGCAGTGACTGAATGGCCTCGCACTCAGAATGCGAAAGAAGTTCGTGCCGTTCTCGGTCTGACGTGCTATTACCGCAAGTTCATACGGCACTACGTTCACATCGCCTTGCCAGTATACCATATGTGCAAAGGGAGTCAGACAACCAAAATGGGTGGCTGCCACAGCGAACCATGGCTCACGGACGTCAGTACCGCTCAATTTGCTTGGAATGGGGAGGCAGAAGAGGCCTTCGGAACGTTAAAAGATGACATGTGCAAGGCTCCGGTGCTGGCACTGCCGGAGGTAGAGGGCGAGTACATGCTGCATTCTGATGCAAGCAAATATGCAGTCGGAGTAGTACTATCACAGAAGCGGCAGGATGGAGAGACCAGAGTGGTTGCGTTTTGGAGCAGGAAACTTAAGAGCACAGAAACGCGATAGCGAAATATGACAGAGAATATCTAGCGATTCGTCACGCCGTTGTGAACTGGCACTACTACCTCCATTCGGACAGGAACCTTACGGTCCATACAGACCATGCGTCCTTAAGACTCATACTGACACAACCTCGCCTCACAGCACGACAAATGGACTACTTTGAAATGATACAAAATTATAGATACGATATCCGATACATTCCAGGTGCGAAGAACCAGGCGGCTGAGGCACTGACGAGACATACGGACTTTAGTCGCGAGCGTTGTCAAGTCTCCCAATGTCAAGTCTCCCAATGTCGGCTCACGCAGATTGTAGTCCAAGACTCGGCAGAGTGGCTACAAAAGGTTGTGGTGGAAACGCAGGACGACAGCTGGAGCAAAGAGATACTAGAAATACTGGCATCCAACGATGGACAGGAACACCCGCCGAAACCGTCCGGTCCGGGTTCACTGCGAACGGTGTGGTCTCGCAGCCACCGATTCTCCCTCGACGACGACGGTCTACTCTATCCTGACCTCCAAAAACAAGACACCGAACGACATACAGACGAGCCGAATCGACTCTACATTCCGACGCCCCTAAGGAACAGGATTCTCTGAGAGGCGCATGATGCTGCGGTTGGAGGCCATTTCGGAGCAGCAAAGACATATATGACGGTGAGATAGCGTTTCTTCTGGCCAGGGATGTGGAAAGGAGTTCAAGCATACACAAAAGGCTGTAACATGTACGCGCAATTTAATCAACGGGCTGGGAAAGTAATGGGCTTGTTAAAACCACTACCAGTTGCACGAGGCCGCTGGGAGCGTGTGGGGGTAGTTTTGATTACTGACGTGCCAATATCTTTGAGAGGAAACGATTGCATTGTGACCTTGGTGGATCACTTCTCCAAATGAGCCCACTGGATGCCCTGGGCTAAGACCATTAACGCCAAGGAATTTGCACAGCTATATTTGGAAGATATCATACGACTTCACGGCGTCCCACGAGAAATTGTCAGCAACCGAGATGCGCGCTTCACATCGGACTTCTGGACGGAAGTAAGCAAGAGATTGCAGACTAAGTTGATGATTTCAACGGCATTTCACCCACAAACAGACGGGATGTCCAAGATCTCGAATAAACAAGTGACATGGTACTTACAGGCTTTTGCCACTTACCACCAAGACCAGTGGGATACCATGTTCCCGTTAGCGGAATAGGCATACAACACGTCAAAGCAATCATCTACCGACCGGAGTCCGTTTGAATTGGACTTAGGTTACACACCTTCCATCCCATTGGACTTTGTGGCTGGCCAGCGGGAGGAAATGCGGAGTCTGGAAGGTGCAGCATTTGTCGAGAGACTGCAAGCTTCTTTACTAGATGCCCAGGACCGCCTTCGAGAAGCACAAGACAGCCAGACGACGGAAGCAAATAAGAGCCGACAACCATATACCCTACCCTGCAGGTGGGAGACCTCGTAATGTTGAACACTAAAGACCTACTCATTACCTAAGCCAGCCAGGATCCTTCTCGTCGGAAGTTACAGTATCCATGGGCCGGACCATACAGAATCATTAAGTTCTGAGGACCGAATGCAGTCGAATTAGAGTTGCCAACAGATATGGCGATTCCCGATACGGTGAACGTCAGCAGACTCAAGAAATACATCGCCGACCCCGACCCGGCACGAGAAAAACCTCCCCCTCCTCTGGTACGAACAGTAAAGGACAAACATTGCACAATTCAACATTCGTATGTCGTTGAGGCGATTGTCTCGCATAAAAGGGCACCTGGCATCAAAGGCGGCTACAAATATCAAATCAAGTGGGAAGGATACGGCGACGATGAAATGACCTGAGAACCAGCCGCCAATCTCTTAAAAGCAAAGCAAATGCTTGATGACTACAAAAAACAACACGGATTGGGAGAAACGAAGGTTAAACAGAAAAGGAAGGGTTAAGGCCGCAGAGTCGAAGGCCACTGGTGCTTTCTTTATGCCGTGGAGTCGATAGCAATTGGGTTTCCTTTTGTTTTCAGAGGATGGATTTGTTTTCGGAGGATGGATTTGTTTTCGGAGGATGGATTTGTTTTCGGAGGATGGATTTGTTTTCGGGGATGGATTTGTTTTCGGAGGATGGATTTGTTTTCGAAAAGTATCTTGAATTGTTCGAGAGGGATGTAATGTGGAGAGAGAGGAAGGGGGTCGATTTAAGGTGCGGCTCCACAGTGCACCCACGACGTTAGTGGATCCGCGAGGATAGACACTGCTCGCTTAGACTAAAAATAGACCATTGCACTTTCATACTACTACACCCTTGTGTCGTTTGGAATATCATATATTCTCGGCTTTCTTCGTGCAGAACTGTCTGGTCGTAGCCGGAGTGAAAATCGATTAAAGAGCAAATAGGGAGGCCAGCGAATGCTTCTGAGAATTCCTCGACGTTGGGCGGTATTCCTGCATCTTCTAAACTGTGGTGGTTGGTACTGACAGCCGAGATGATGAATCGATATTTCCCGTTTTTCTTAGTTACCAGGAAATGTCTGTTCCTGTACGGTCCCCATGCCGGTTCAAATAGCTTTTGTCGCACTCGTTCTTCCACCATCTCTTTCTCTATCGGAATGACTTTTTTGGGGATGCGAAACACACGGTCTTTCCAGACTTTATGGCCGGGTTCCAACCTAATTCGTGGCGGCGGTTCCACTTCGTCACTAATCGTTCCTAATTCGTCACAGGTCCACGAAAGCGCATATTATCTATTGGACAACATCCCTAATAATGACTCCTTCTCTTTTGGCTTCAGATCTGCCCCAATTCTCAACTCTTGTATTCTTTTAGTCGTCAACCTTCCGCCTCTTTCTTCAGCGGAAGACAACGGGGTGAACCAAGCGTCCCAGGGTCTGAAGGTAGTGGTATCTTTATTCTTAGCGATAGCCCTTTCTCTCAACTGGAATCCTTCATCTAGAACACTTCCATCTCACAAGGGGACTGGTTTTACTTTCTTGGCGACGGATTTGTATTGAACCCGTACCCACGCAGCTCTACTGGAGTCGTCTATTGTGGCCTCAATGTAAGAGAGTGAGTGTTGTATTTGACTAAGTTCGGAAGTAGTACTATTTCTTGGAATCCACCACAAATTAGTGGATTCACCTCCGGTCACACTTCTCATCTTAAGTAGCGCTTCTTCGCCCATCGACCACTCTTCCGACATCATCCTCCTGCCTAACTCTTCTACTGTCACCCCTTCCTCCTGCGCCCATTCATCTTCCCAATTGATTCCACTTCCCATCACCCTCCTTACTTCTGCAGATATTCCCTCATCTTTCTTATTTTTCATCTCCTTTTCTTTTCTTTTCTCACTTTTGCATCTTTTCCCTTGACGTCTATTGCTTCCACCGTGATCTCTTTCTTTCTCCACTCCTCCTCTTTCCCCTCTATCGACCTCGTTCCGGGCTTCCCCACACCTAGTCGCCCTTACTTCAACTAGGCGTAGTATTTTCCCGAGTTGCTGGCAAACCTATCCCTCTTGTATCCCGGTTACATGGCTACAAACGTAACTTGTTCTGATCTATCGACAGCAGTGATAGTAATTTCGCAACTTCCGTCGTCCAGGTATCTCTCACATTTGTGGGCGTAGGTTTATCAGGGGTCGCCTAGAATAACCTGTTCCGATCCAGACGCGGCCAGAAACACTGGTACGGGAATCACGATTCCGTACACTTATATTGGTACAGCTTCCGACAACTTCGTGAGGTCCGCGCGGTGCCCATCTGCAGTTATCATCTTCCAGTCCGCCCATTTCCACCCATTATTCAGTTCTCTGGCGACATCCTCGCTCATCACACATATTTTGGATCCTCTGTCGATGAGCATCGAGATCCCGTATCCATTGATTATTCATCAGACTGTAGGAGAGGCTCGTGCGTAGTGAAACTCAGTATATCCGGAGCTATCTCTGGGGTTCGAAGTGAAGGCGGAGACATGAGTGATACCGACCTTCTTGGGAGCTGTGGGAGTTCTGGCCAGCACACGCCTTTCTTTCGGAATTGCTACTGCTTTGCCTTTAGGCAGTAGCCGGAGAGTGAACTCACGGGTTTCCCTCTCCTGTCGAGCTAGGACCGTAACGTCAAGCTAACTACTTCCCAGAACCTCATAGTCCCCAGAATCGAGAGCCGGGTTCTGCTTCGTATGAGATTTGGTGACTTTCTTTTCAGTGGGGTCGCCTGTAGGTTTGGCTGGTGTTTTGCCGAAGGTCATTGCTGCCTTGATGCTGGGCTTCTCTTGGGTGCTGATGCTTGTCGCTACTTCCGGGACCTCATCCTACACCCGAGCACACTTGTCATATCCTTTCGTTACTTCCCCTGTCCTCTTTCTCCTCTCATAAACAAAGGCATAGCCCGCTTCAGTTAGAACTACCGCCAGGCGTCGATGTCTTTCTTCGTCATCTAGGCGAGCCTCTCAATCATGTTCTGTCTTACTTTCCTCCGTCCTTTCTTCTTCCTCACCGCTATCTTCCTTTCCGTCACTCTCTTCTTCCTCGTGTTCATTAAGTTCCACCACTCGACTTACCTCCAAGACTCAAAGGCCTTCATCATGTTGTCCATTTTTGTGTCGATGGTCCCCTCCTGTTTCTCGGTTGCAGGTATTTCCGTACTTGGCGTCGTGGTGACAGCGGTGGTTACGGTGTTGCTTGGTTCGTTCTCTTAGCTCATGCTGGTTACACTGGGCATCTGTGGAAGCGGAACTCCGGTTGCATAGGAGTATGTTGAGACTCCCAATGTTGTATGGGCGGTATCGGTGTCAAGGAGAGCGAGGGCATCGGCTGTAATGCACTTGTTGAGAATGTACTTGGGGAGGCTGTCGTACTTAAAGGTCTCAGGCTCCCGGGGGTTCAACCCGAGTTTGACGAACGCCTGAGCCTTTAGATCCTTTGGGAGGGCTCCAAGCAGCGTTTCGACTCGTGCAAACTCGTACAATGTACCCTTGGTAAACATAGCTCGGCTGATGTTGTCATAGGCTAAGATGATGGCCTTCAATGCGACATTCCCTCTCTTCAATTGGTCTTTGCACAGTCTCTGCAGATACATTCTCGTATACATGTATAATCGGCTGTCGGCATGTCTGAAGGCATCTTTGAGCACCTTCTTCAACTTCTCCCAGTCTCTTTCCTGGTACCCTTTCATCATTTTAATGTTTTCCTGAACGGTTTCGGAGCAATAATAGGGGAAAGAGGAGATGACATCTTCCTTAGATAGGTCTGTGCCTGTGCGAGAGGAGAGGCTTTCGTATGCGTAGAAGAACTTGGTGACGGCGGTCCCACCAAGAACGGGGGCTGCCATGGTTCCCAGAAGTGGCATTTGGTTTTGCTCCTTAGCAATTGCAATGACGAGGGACTCGATGAAGTGTTTCTGCTCTTGAACAGAGTTGGTGTAAGGGCGAACGTACATGTACGGCCTCGTATAAGAGTTTAAGATACATACGGTTGCAAATGAGGATAAGTGAATATAGTAGATTCAATAGGTAAGGTTATCGATGGTGTGCAAGGGCACTCGTACGAGCTGATTATATACTGGGCGGATGTGCAGTTACCCTGCCATAGGCCAGCCCCCATTACATTATCACCCTCTTTATCTGCAGACCTCCTGGGCTTCATACCCGTACATGAAGAGAAGAAGAAGATAGAATCCAAGCTCGTACTCCCTCGTATAGCCTCGTAAATCCCGCTGCCAATCGGTACCGCTCGAGGGTAACCTTTCGGTGCATCCGGTACACGGGGAAAGTCCACCTCCAGTGGTAGGTGGTAAAACCCGTGCTGACGCCATTTGTACTGGGCCAAGATCCAATAAGAACAGAAGAGAATGAGAAAACAAGAAGAAGGAAACGTCCAATTGACCCCTGTAACATCCAGATCTCCATATCTCCATATCCAAGCCCTCAGCATAATGTAGCTTTCATCGTGCAGGCTCGGAGGTGTGAATCGGCATAGCGTCGGAAGTCATTGACCGATTCGAAGTTCCCGTCATCAATCGTATGTCGTTCGTCGATTATCTAACTCGTGAGCATCCAAGACAAGATCAAACTTAGAATATCGATCAAGTGCGCTTAGCTCGCGCAAACCTTGTGCCCTCAGAAGTCATTCTCCGTAAGTGCACTTTCGTGCTCGTATAATCGTTCTGCGTAGGTGCACTTCGGAGGAAGGCAATCGTCAAGTGCGCTTCAAATCATAGGAGGGTAATCGTCAAGTGCACTTGAGAGCTTCCGCTCAGATCGTAGGAAGGTAATCGTAAAGTGCACTTCAGAGCTTCCGCTCAGATCATAGGAAGGAGATCGTCAAGTGCGCTTCGTATTACGATTCAGGTGTACTCCCGTCCAAACGATAAGGCGCACTTCCGTGCAAACAATGATCGTGATCGCGTCCGCTTGACATCCAGATCGTAGGTACGGTCATCCCATCCGTCATGGACTACTCTTCGCTTGATTCTTCGACTTCCGGTTGCCCTCCGACTTTTGTCCTTCGACCTTGCCCATCGACCTTCGACTCTCCTTCGCAGATATCACCACCTCACCATCCACGCCTGGGTGGAGATGAATGCCGGTTCGTATGGTAGCCCGAGTCGCCTGAGCGGTCTCGCGACCATAAAGTAGCAGCAGTCAGAGCCGCCTGAGCAGCCTCGCGACCCTAAAGATGCTCAAAACACTGAACTCAGATGCTTGACTTACTTCGTCTTTGGGTCTTATTTCGTCTTTGGGTCTTATTTCGTCTTCGGCTTCCTTTCGTCTTTTCGACTTCATGTTGAGTTCGATTCGACGGGTCAAGAAAAGGGGTAATGAGACCCGTAGGATATCTCGAGGTAATCTCTCGTCAATTGGTAGAATTTGTCGATGATTGGCAGATTGCGTGTGTGATTTCTCGAAGTAATCTTGTGTATTCATGTGACTTCTCGATAATAGGTAACGCGTCGAAAAGGGGTAATTCACGTCATCCCGTGAGCGAACCGTATCCAATTACTAAAGATCGATAACAGTGTAAGGGCGTACGTCCGCGTACGGCCTCGTATAAGAGTATAAGGTAGATACAGTTGCAAACGAGGATAAGTGAATATAGTAGATTGAATAGGTAAGGTTATCAATAGCGTGCAAGGGCACTCGCACGAGCTGACTATATACTGGGCGGATGTGCGGTTATCCTGCCATAACCCGGCCGCCATTACAGTTGGAGGAGTTGGTGAAGGCGATGTTAGCAGGGCCGGGGGAGACACTGGCAGGGGTGGACGTGCCAGCCTCTCTTGGGCCGGTGGCCGAAGTGGAGCGGACGTGCGCAAGGTCAGACATGTTCAACATTGAAGTGGTAGTGATAGCAGCGGTTTGTGAATTCTCGAAGCGGTGTTTTTGCCAATTGGAAGTCAATTGTGCGTGTGAGAGGAAGGTTTGGTAGTGAGATCTGGGCGTCCCTTCCTCCTCCTTTTCTTCTTGCTAGTTCCTTTTTTCTCTTTCAGCATCATAATTTCTATCCCCTGTTTCCTGAAGCTGGCACTCCAGCCACTCGATATTTCATTTGGTACTAAGGTTAGTGCTTAGATTCGGAGCTCCTTCTTTCAGCATCGTCCTTTCCATTCCCATACTTTGGGACTGACGCTCCAGCCGCTCAATATTCCTTTTGTTCTAAGGTTAGTGCTTAGTTTCAGAGATCCTTCTTTCAGCATCGTCATTTCCATTCCCATGTTTTGAGACAGACGCTCCAGCCACTCAATATTCCTTTGGTGCTAAGGGTAGTGCTCAACTTCGGAATGCGCCCCGGATATGAGGTTAGTACCTTCGGTATTCGTCCTGGTGTGAAGTCGGTCCTTATCGTCCCAGCACAAAGTCGGTTCTTCGGTTTTCGTCCCGGTGTGAAGCCGGTGCTTATCGTCTCGGTGTATGGGTGGTGCCTTGCTTGGTGCTTAGCCTTTTATATTAAGTTGTGGGGTCCTTTCCTAAACCATTCAGTACTCAGCTTTCCGAGCCGAAATCCGTGTTTGGGCTCCATTTGTGGCGATTTGAAGGGTGTGTCGAGGGAGAAACTCTCAGTGACTTCCTTCTCGTCGCTCTTCGAAGGTTTCTCAGAGGAATCTATCGAAGAAGACGGTTTCGGCTCGAGGAGTGTAGGAAGAGGATGGGAGTGTCAAAGATTGCCCGGTCAGAGAAAGAAGAATCCACTAAGTTAGTGGATCTGCGAATTCGAACATTCGATCACCTGTTAGAGAAGATAAACACGTCGACGTGGAGTGCAGAAAAGGCTTGATTCTCCCTATCTACCGGCACTCCTGTACATTTATACTCCTGAGTACTACCATACCCCTGACATCCCCGAACACATTAGTGCCGGTAGTGGTGGGAACGTACTTGCCCTGAACAGCACCTGCGAGCCAAGAGTAATTATGAGGGCCAAGTGCACTTACGAGGGCCAAGTGCACTTGTGAGGCCAAGTGCACTTACGAGACCAAATGCGCTCATGAGCCAAATACACTTACGAGGCCAAGTGCACATACAAGCCAAGTACACCTGGCACTGCCATTACACTGGGTCTCGGCTGGCTGGACGGGATCGAACCGGACTGGCTCTCCGCTGGACCCATTCCGAGGTATGGTCACAGATGGTCACAACGCCAGAGTGTTCTTTGAAATAGGTGACCGACAGAGGGAGAAGAAACGGTGAAACTGCGATCGTAGGGCGATATGCAACGTGACGCGTGGTATTGACGCCGGACGCGGATTAAGCTGCCACACGGGTGTCAGGGCGTGGAGTAAGCCCCCACCGGGGTGTCTCTGGCGGCTCCGACGGAGCGCGTCCACTCTGACAAAATATTTGTTTGCTGATGAACTTGGAACGATGTTTATTATATGCTGGAGGACGAGTTGAATACAGCAGTGAACAGGGTATATATGGTGATTAGAACTGTCAATAGACTTAATATACATTACTTTGTGATAGACAGACTTGCAAGTTGCTTGTGTCCAGCCAAGACATGGACAAGAGCAAAATGGTTCTCCATGGAAAACAGCTCAGAGAGATAGGCAGACCTGATTGTATAATATGCAGTGCGTAGTATCATGATTACAATGCCCAGAGATGTGTTCCGATCAAGCACTAAGCACCATCCACTTGCACTGGTCAGATATAGTACACAGAATATTCAGCATCCCAGGGTGCTGTGCAGAGCAATATGCTTCCATGTGAATACCTAGCAAAGAGAGTTGTTTTTGCAGTGCCTCACATCATATCATCGCGGACGTACTTTTTACCCTGCCCACCGATGTTCCAGGTGCTCCATGCATACCACCAAAGTCCGGTTGTAACTTGTACGCCCTGGCACAGGGATGAATTATCTACGTGGGCATAGAGAATGTCTGTTCGTATACAATTACTTGTGTCAAACAATTTTCGACACCTACCGATTGCTATTGTGGCCGGTAATGTATCTCTTCTGCAGTCAACTAGCATAATTGGACAATGTGCTTATCTCACAGCTTCTGTTTATTTTCAGCCATCAGATTCAAATGATTTCGTCCATTCCCTATATCCATGCTTTGGTATATCCAAGGACATGGCTGGCCTTATTGGTGATAGCACCCGCTCTCAACAATGTTCATATGTTTCTCATAGTTTGGTTAGAAGGTGACTCGTATACCTGTTATTCCGATTTGACCTCCCGTTTTCATTCTGATTCGTATCCAGTGGTTGTTAATTGACTTGTATCAGCCTCATTCAGCTCTCAATTATACACATATATGGACGTGAATTTATACATGCTCATTTGAGTTGCGGAATCCAACTTGTAAGTTTATCCTGAGGTCGTACTCGCAAAGTAACCAAGTAACACTTCCACTCCGATGTATTAAGGCAGTCAATATCCAATTTCCATGCCTTTAACTTCGGAATCCACTAAGTAGGGGGTTTGCATATGCTATGCCCTTCTGAGATTAGATGTAGGGAGCCCACCCTCAATCCAGCTTGATAGAGTTTCGGTGGTAACGTCAATCAATTCTCGCCCTGGCTTGGTTCAATTAAGGCCAATTGAAGAGCATCTGTGTTCGTTGCTACATCCATTTTCCAAGAATTGTGACCAAGGTCATAGTTAGCATGTATTTTGGTGTGTTTGTGTTCTCAGCTCTGAACCTCCGATATGGTAGGTTTCCCATACACGGTAGCCTTCTCATACATACATCCAGGGTTGCAGCCGATTCACATTCAGTGAACCCTGATATCTCGTCTGCTGATTTGGCTTACTGTCGGCCGGTAGTACAGGGTGTGGTAGATATCATTTATGTTGTTGGTTGCAGCGGATTGTACATTTGATGCATTCGGTGGTGCTTCCAATTCATTGGCGAAGCTCAGTAGTGTGGCCATTGATTTCTCATTCGCTTCCAACCTTCGCTTTATATTCGCCTTTGATCTTGTTGACTTAATTCCCAACCGCTGAGGTGGATCGTTATGTACACTTATATCATGGGCGAATACAATTCCCATGAAGAGCTTCGTCCGCAAGGACATAATATTCTCACCTTGTTGGTTACAGCTCGAATGATCACATTCTAAAGGTTCGAGTCTTCGCCTTTGGCTATTGCCATTGTATTATGAACTAGCTAACCCAAGATGTTCAAGATCAATGGGTGAGTAGCCTGAGCCTTCCTAATCACATGTAGGGGGTCATCATAGGGTTCAACTGTCAGATTTATCAAGAGATGTCCAACAGGCTTCTCATGGCTGATTTCATAATTTGCCCATCAATGAAGTCTTTTCTGCGTTCTGGGTAGTTGATAGTGAAGTTGTAGGAAAGGTGTAGTGCGTCTGCGAGCAAGATACACTCATGAGGCTAAGTGCACCTCCGAGCCCAGTACACTTACAAAACCAAATGCACCTGGCACCACTATTACAGTGGCATGCGATTCTCACTGTTTCTTGAGCGCCTTATTCAGTGGAGATATAACGATTTACAGGAGATTCAGTTCTTTTCTGATTGTAGTATAGGATTCTCTTAAATTGTAGTCACAGTATTAACAGGGCTTGGTCCTCGCATGCCACATGTAGGACATAGTACCTTCTCTACAAGTCTCTGAATAAGATTCGGCCAATTTGTAAAACTCCTCTATTTTGTGCTATTTCTGTTCAATACCTATTTCACAGGGAAAGAGTGCTAGATTCATGTCACAATTAGTCTTCGATGGGCTCCTCACTTTCAAGGATAATAGGGTCAATGATAACAAAGCTGTTAAGGGGTTCTGGTTTTGCAATATAGCAGGAAATACCGGTGAGAATGAAGAAGTTAATATGGCTGTGTGAACTGATGTCGTAGGCAGGTATTAACTTCTGAACTGAGAACAATGTTCAAAATCGTCTGAATCAGAGGAACTGCTAAGGTTTCAAAGACAGGTGATGTAAAGGTGTCGCCTAATGCTATGTGTAGCTGGTTTTCTATAGATAGTGCCAACTGTTTTAAACACTTTGGAAGAGGGAACACAGAGTAGTGAAAATTATAACCGTCCTATAGATGAGGGTAATGGCACATTTACTGAATATAACCAGTAAAATGATGTTTTAGTTATTCTTCTATCATGGCGGGATTGGTGACGTAATTCTAGGGGCAATAAAAAACTGATCTTAGAACACCAAATCGTAAAAGGGAACATGACAAGAGACTCGACAGTAATCTTAATTGGGAACAAAAGTGGTACCGAAGTGTATTGTATTGCTTAAAGTCAATAGAACAAGTAAAGAACAAAGCTATTCTCCAGAACAATTTCCAATATATATACATAACTTCAACGATCGTCATTTCCTATTACTTGTTCATAAAAACACCTGCAAATCTTATCCCTGACACCATTCGTTTTTTCTTACCTTATTATATCATTCCTTCATTCCTTATCATGACATATCATTTCCACATTCGTTATCATATTATGTTATCTATGTATTCCTTATCGTTTTAGGCCATTACTGTTTTCTTTATGGCTTACTTTATCGCCGATTACCAATTGATGCAATCATGATACAGACTCTGATTTGCGATATCCTTAAGACTGATGAAGCAGCTATGTAATAATCTCTCAAAATCTCCAACAATTGAAGTTTTTCCATAACAACTGAATCTGTTTAAAATATATTATAAACCAAAGACAGCAAGGTAAAGGATGGGATAGTTAACTGTATTTCACATATACACTGCTTTGTGAACAGGCTTAAACTCACAGTCTTAACTGATCTTGAATGTGTGGAATTTGCAGTTGTAGATTCTTGGGGGCAGGTATATAACACCAGCTAACCAATGAGAATGTCTTTTGCAGGGATAAACCATGAGTCAACTAATGAGAATGCTTAAAAGCGAAAATGCGTATGCACAATCATGTGTATATACTTATAATTCATTGAGTCTCACTTGAAGCCACCGGTTTTCTGATAGACTTAAGTGGGCTTAAAACTTTCAATGTTGTATAGTGCTAATATTAAGAGATCTGGTGGAGCACAAGGCACCTACTCTAGGTAGTGTGCATGTATTTCTGTCTTCTCCCTATCCTATAGCTAGTCTAACACGATCCCAGGCCTCCTCTCGATCTATGTACACGAGTAAATTAAAGTACCTGGGTAATTCTAATCCTCAACGCGCATGTTGCAACTCCACTCCAGCAAAACACTTATACTGCAATATTCGGTGAGGTCAGCAAGCCTCACAAACCTCGCAGCACTCAGTGTAATAGTAGCAATCCAAGTCTCCATACCAAACATTACTGAACACTCCCAGTGACCTCCGCAAGTTGAAGTACAAAGGTTGCCCAAACAATCACGTTGAAAATACACACGCACACACATATCGATAATGTAATTTCTGCCGGGAGTTTTGCACTCGGTCTAAGAAGTCGGAGGCAATGATACACGGGCGTAAAGCCGGGAGAGAAGCCAGTGAATGGAATGTAAGAAGTGAGTACGCTTGGTATCGAGCGATGGAATGTATTCCTCGGGCTTCCACATCGAGTTTTGGTACATACCCTTCCCCTATCAAACACAATCAGCTATGCATGTTCTTCCCAAACCTTCGGATCTGTGGTATTTACCTTTTCTGTTTCTCCTCGGGCTCCATTTCCAGTGGGTTGTCATACTCTGAATATCTCCTGCACAACTTTTCCCGCCATTCACTCCCGGAATCTTCATCACACCCGCCATCTTCAAATTCAACAGCTTCAATCCCAAACCCGCCCTCCTCCCCTTCCAGAACCGGAAACTGACGCTCACAGTGGGGATGCTCCACCACTTCCTCAAACACCCCGCAGTAACGACATTGGTGTTTCCATCTGCTTTGGCTCGGAGGTGGAAAAATGACAGCGAGGTTTTTGCGGGGCTGGCGAGAGCCAGGAGGAGGAGGGAGAACCTGGAGTTGTATATCGCTCAACAATGGCAAGGAATGGTGCCGCAGCGGCTGGTGCGGCCGTTCAAAGTCGTCGGCAGAAAAAGGAAAGGTGCGTTTTAGTTTTGCAGTGCCGCTGGATCTCATTTTGGCTTGCTGTTTCCTCTCGGAATCCTCAAGCTCATTGTCGAAGGGTTGACTGTGACGACGGTGGTGCTCACAAACCACACCCAAGACCTCCCTCAACAATTTATCAAGCTCCCCTTCCCACGAAATCGTCCAGCCCCATTCTTTCGCAACCAAAGATGGAATATCTTCATTTTTCGCTGGAGTAGTGGCTGGTGTTTCGGTAGACATCGAAGGAGTGTGCTTTAGTCGTGAATAAAGTCCATCTTGCGGAGGAAGGTGGGATATAACTCTCTCAGATACCACTTGTGCTGAAATATCCGGGTGGTGGTCTGAGGATGAGCTGGGCATTTACGCCACGACTAGTGCTGTCTAGCGCAGATGTGGTAAGTCCATATGCATCCTGGTCCATGTCGCTATTGTCGCCATTAAAAGATCCAGCAGTAATCATTCGAACTGGAGAGATAGAGTTCGGTCGGGGGTGTTTATGTTCCTCCACCGGACATTGGTACCATTGAGTTAGTCAGCCAATCCCTGGTAGGATTTCGGAAACGCACATTCGCGGACATGTTGAGTCGTCATGAATGTGCATGCGTGTGACTAGCGAATGCCGCGTTCAGTCTTACCAGGTGGTGTTGGGTCGAGAATTCGCGGTGCGGTTTTTTGGGCCACCGGATGGAAGCAGGAAGGAAAAGTACATCTCATGATATGGGGTGACAATTCACTGGAACACACCACTTTGACACATCAATCGGCCCATTTATCCCTGGCGCCTGGCGCCAGGAAGTCATTTAACGGTAAGCGCTGACAGCCAGTGTCATGGTACGAGGTAGAGTACTGCACATACGCATGAGGAGCATGAGTTGGATAATGGCATGTGGGGAGGCGGTTTTTGACCGGCCCCCACATAAACGGATGATATATTTTTGTGACTTGTCCAAACGAGCAGATTTTATGCTTGATTCTAAATTACGCTAGATGAAAACTCTCGTCTCAGCTGTAATTTGAGTTCCAACATTACATGAGTACTTGCATCAACGACTCCAGCCAGAGTAACATACTGCTGTCGTCGTGGTGTCAGTCTGACATGGAAAGTAACCCCCACCACCTAAACGTGCTAAATTTTGTTTGGATGATTGTGGTGTGATCCGTATGCTCAAGTAAGTTCTGCCACAAACGCAGGTGAGATGCAAATGCCTTTTCGTGGATGGAACTGAATGTTATTTCTGTACACTCGTAGTGCCATGCTGAGCCACGTTGCGTACCGAACATGGCGCTCGGAATTCCATGGAGAGAGGGAAACAACTGGGACTTCGGTGCCCCAAATCGGTGTTGACTTTGGCTGCGAACATGGTGGTGAAGGCACAGTGCATCCGCGTTTTCTGCTGGAAAGTCTGGTGGGATGATCCAACTATGTAGGCGGTACTTATTCTTGACGATTCCCCGTTTTGCAAGGTAAAGTTAACCAGCCAGAAATGGGGTGTTCAAGATCTTTTTCTCTGCCCCGAGGAAGAGTAGACATTGTCGAACCTTTGGAATGGCTTCTATCGGTATGCTTGGTATAGTCATAAATGCTACAAGGCCTGGTGGCGGCTTCGCCTCTCCTAGGTCAATTGTTTGCATTGCGGAACTGGAAGGCATGTAAAGTGTGTTTGGCAATCACCAAATATGTAACGATGGATGTACCAACTCATATAGAATGTACATGTGTAAACTACATCTTCCTTTGGGAGATTGAGCGTTTGGAGTCTAAGTCTGTAACACCTGGAGCGTCACTCCAGATTTACCAGCTCAAGTAGTATCCTTACTGCTTTCAGGACTTGCATATGGTGGAAGTTATGAAGATTCTCTCAGGAGGTGAAAGTCACTTAAAGATGAAGATTCAAGACAAAGATATTTGCAATCCTATTGTATAATGTTAAGACTTGTCCTCAATGTCAGGGAGCTTGCCCTTTTGCTCTCAGAGATTCCAGAGCTCTTTATATCTCAACCCTCTTGTTCTACCAATTACCTCTATGAATGCTTTTCTCATACACTTCTCAACCTAACCATCCTGCACACCAATGTGTTCTCATTAATACCTCATCCTCTACTTGTCTTCAGGCCCGTCAGTACCTAATCAAAAACTGCTCTGAATAGGATAAATACATTCCCAACTGACATCAATTGTTCCTACTTTTGTTGTTCGGACCTGTTGTCTCCTTTCAGTCGCTTCGGATAAAGATGAATGATATACTTTTGATTGGGAGTGGCATTGTTCATCAGGAAAAGAATTTCCACCTACTTAATCACTATACTCGCCTATGTAAGTGACATTTGATGTAAGTAATTCGGGTGCATTGTCAGCTTGCAATCATAGTAATAGTCGTATTCGTTGTGATGCTTGGGGTTATTACTGCAACTGAAGGTTAGGTCTGAACTTTTTGCAACTCGGTATCGTAATTACGCATTCATTCACTCTGCCTGCCTATAGGCAACTCCCCAGTGCTGAAACCCTAGAACATGGATATTATATCAATGTAAATCGTCTTAAAGTTATATTCAATTGTACATGCACAATGCAAGGTTGTTATGACAACTATATACATTGGTAGTTAATCTACCGTAACTATCCTCATATGTATTGGAATCACAATATATATACCTGGTTTGTACATAATTAAGAGTTGACGACATGACATGAAACGTTGATTCGATGTCCCACTGCATCTCTGAATTGTCATGCAACATTCTTATCTTGTCATATTTATATTGCTAATTAACTTATCTCATTACTCAACTATTGACGACGTCTTTGTAGTATATAAATGGGACATAGAAAGTATTAATAGCAGCTATATGGCAAACACATGTAGAACTTGTGATATAATGAAAACAACTAATGGCATTGCAGACACCTTTTTCCCCTACTAGTGAACATATCGTCCAACCCCTCCTCTATTATATAATATATCATATACCATGATTTCAAACCATTAAAACTATTTACACTCCAGCCAGAGTTAGTCCCTTTGAAGTGATTGGAACTTATGATATAAGATGAGCAGTACTGAAGATATAGCCTGAGTCAAGCACCTTGTAGGTATTCTCAACTGATACTGAAACAACTCTGACCATTGACGAGATAGGATTTGGCCATCCTACATGGTGTTACACGTCACAAGTTGTAAATCACCAAGGGCCATAGGAGCGGAGTCACCTATGATCACTCGACGATAGCTGTATTGGCATAGTTCAAGCGCCATACCTGGACTTCATGGAAACTGCATAGATTATCACTCGCACCCATCGAAATCAGATGAGCTGTCATTCAATCAACCACACCACTGATAAGGAATTAAAGATGGTTATTGGGGCAATGCTCTGTCAGCTCATGCCATCCATAATGTGAAGACAGCTGGGAGGCTGTAGATACGAAAGCACATTTGTTTGCAGCACAGCTGACGAAGTCTCTGATGTCCCTCACAATCAAAAGGATACCATTTACCTGGAAGTAAAGAAATTGAAAGGATCCGATAGGTCAGGACCACAGAAGTCCGAAGGACTGATCTCAGTAGGAATTATATTCGTCTGAGTTACAGATCTAAGCAGAAAGATGCCGAAGGTCCGGAAGTGCGATGAAGGGCAGGAAGGGTATTGGTGCATAAGGAAGGTTAGGTAGACGAGCTCATGTAATGGCGGCCGGCCTATGGCAGGGTAACCGTCCATCCGCCCCGTATATAGTCAGCTCGTGCGAGTGCTCTTGCACGCCATCGATAACCTTA
>MU122251.1:0-47618 GCA_014904905.1 Wilcoxina mikolae CBS 423.85
AGAGGGACATAAGAGGCTTCGTCAGCTATGCTGCAAACGCGGTGCTTTCGTATCTACAGCCTCTCAGCTGTCTTCGCATTATCGATGGCATGAGCTGGCAGGGAATCGTCCCAATAACCACCTTTAACTCCTTATCAGTGGTGTGGTTGACTGCATGACAGCTCATCTGATTTCGTTGGGTGCGAGTGATATCTTGTGTAGTTTCGATGACGTCCAAGGATGGCGCTTGTACTATCCCGATGCGGCTATGATCGAGTGATCGCCGGTGACCCCGCTCCGATGGCTTTTGGTGATGTACAACTTGTGAGGTGTAACATTCTGCCATGCAGCATCAGTGTTTGCAGCGCCTACTACTGCCTCTAACAACCATGAATTTGAACTTGACTACTGGGATTTACCTCAACCTTGCAGAAATAAACATGATCTGTTCGCCTCATAACTTCGCTGCTGTAACCTGAACTGTTTCCCCTTCAGTAGTTACCAGCTGATCAGGTCTTACAGCACAGTGAATTGGTCGGTTTGTTTTCTTGTCAGCTCTACCTCCCCCCTTTTCTGGATAGTACTCCGAACGTCTAGATAATGCATCAAGTTGCGCATTTACACGACCTGGTCTGTAACATTTCTTGAAGTCATAACCAGCTAGTTTCTGCATCCAATGGGCTTGTCTCTGATTCAGAATCTTAGTGGTGGTGAAATATTCGAGATTCTTGTCATTGGTAAATACACTGATTCGATGGGTTGCACCTTCAAGATAACGTCAATATTCTTTAAAGGATGATACTATTGCTAACAATTCCTTATCGTGGATCTAATAGTTGATCTCTACTTTGTCTATTATCTGAGAATGGTAAGCCACAGGGTGCAATCGTCTATTGATAACTTGAGAAAGCACTGCACCAATAGGGAAGTCGTTTCTATCAGTCTCAATCACAACAAGTTTTACAGGCTCAAACAGATGAAGGATTGGTGGCTCAGTAAAACACTTGTTCAACAGATCGAAGGCTTGTTGGCAATGTGGGTTTGCTTCCAAATCAAATTTCTTACCAGTTTGTTTGGTTAGATCCATCAAGGGTTTGCATATACTCATAAAGTCCTTGATGTAGTGTCGATCGAAGTTGGCAAATCCTGGGAACGACTGAACCGCCTTTATTGATCCTGGCATTTTGCACCTCAGAATAGTATCAATATTGTCTTTGGCCATGCTGACATCTTCCCCTGATATGATATATCCAAGAAACTCAACTTGATTCTGATGCCACTCACACTTATCAGGAGCTATGGCCAAGTCATTTTCTTGCAACCTACGAAGGACATCTCTTGTCAATTGTACATGCTCTTCTTCTTCTTACTTCGTATACATGAGTATATCATCTATATACACTACCATTCCATGTTCGATTAGATCTCTCAGGATCTCGTTCATCATATCTTGGAATGAAGCTGGTGTGTTTGCAAATCCAATGGGTATAACCAGATACTCATAGTATCAATATCTCGTACAAAATGCTGTTTTCCACTCTTTACCTGGCTTGATCCGAATAAGCTTATAACCAGCCTTTAGGTCAATCTTCTTAAAGATCCTGCAGCCATAGACCCTATCTCTAAGTTCGTTCATTAGTGGCAAAGGGTATCAGTTCATGATTGTAAGGTGGTTGAGTCCTCTGTAATCTACACATAACCTTGAACCCCTTCCATGGCCTTTGAAATAATGAGTATGGATGTTTCAGCAGGTGATTCGCTTAGACAAATATTTCCAGAGTCTAGCATTTCTTTCAGATAATCCTAAAGGACTGAAAGTTCCTTCTCAGAGAGATAATAGATGGGATCCCACGGAGGCTGCTATCTATCTTTCAAATCAATTGCATGATCAAAAGATTGATGGGGTGGTAGAGCGTTGGCAGTTTGCCCAGTGTTAACAGATTGAAAGTCTCAATACTTCCACGGAATTCGTTCAACCCAATCAAATTCAATTTTGTTTGCTGTGTTAACATGTATAGATCCGATAATCTCGATCCCTAATAGGTCAGAACCAAGCCTGAGGATATCATCGTCATGTTCAATCGAGAATGTACTAACAGCCGCATTGATGCTAAGCCGGTGACAATTTTTGGATAGGAATTGAAACTTGTCACCTTCTTTTGAAACTCCTCTGAGTCCTCCATGCTTGATGATACACCAGCGAGGTATCATAATATCATTGGATGATTTCATTTGTCCGATTTCGAAGGTCACTTTGATATAATAGTTTTCATACTGCAGAGTAACGTGAAAGGTATACCGCCAATCAGTACCTTTTACAATCTCACCGTTAACATTCTCGACTGTCTTGGGTTTTGTTCGAGTTATCAATGGAACTCTACTAGACTTGGCCAACTGTTTCAACATCATAGATTCATCACACTCTGTATTCAAAAGAAACCTCACAGGGAACTTCTTGTTAATTTTGAACAATCCGAACATACGAACTTTAGGTCTTCAACCAGTCTTTGGTTCAGGTAGTAGTTGTTTCGGTATTCTTGGTTCTTATTTATTTATTTATTTATTTATTCATCTTACAGCATGTAGCTCGCAGAATATGGCCAGTGAAGTAGAAACAAATAACCATGAACAAGCATAACAAATGAAACCGAACAAAGGAAAAACGAAAAACCCATGGCTAGGTAGCATCGCTTCGCAGCATCCTGTGACCCCTGCTCTAGTTACAAAGAAATATTCAAAAACAAATCATAGTGGTCGGTAACACACTTAGAACAATAGTGAGATATTTGTCAGTTTTGTTCGGCCTGATCCTGCATATCATGCGGGCTCTCCCCCTGGAGTTTACCCTCCTCTACCCTTCCCCTTTCTCCTTTACTCAATCTGTCCCACCCCATATCCCCCTTCCAATTCTGTCTCACACCTCTTATCTTCCTCTCCACTCACACTCTGGTATTCCTCCTCCTCATTGTTGACAGTTCCCTGACCTGCAATCCGATTGTCACCCTGCCCAAGGTGTTCATCATCGCGGAATTGACCCAGGTGCCACCTTTGTGTCGCTATATGTGTGTCGTGCAGAAAATGTTTCAAAGGTTGCATTGCTTTGTTGGTATATAGAAGATACTTCCAGAAATATCGAGGGTGAACCACTGCAATACTTTTCCGCATTCTTTGTCTTTCGCGTTGATATTAGGGGCATCTCAAAAGAAGATGTTCTGGTGACTGGAGACCTCCATAACAACATGGGCAGTGGGGGGATAAAACAGAGTTCGTTGGTATCTTGTATAGGTCACTATGGAAGTAACCATGGCCTGTTTGTAATTGTGTGACAGTTGAGGTAGACTGGCGGTGACCACTGGTGAAGATCTGGTCGGGTTTGGTACGGAACGTTCCAACATAGTTCTTGACCTTTGCTGGGTGTTGCAGCCCACCACTCACTCCATTCCTGCATTTTAGCTGCTCGACTTACCCTATTGAGATAGGATAAGGAGGTATAATAGTAGGTAGGTGGTTTTTCGAGAGTTGCCATTTTTGTCAACTTGTCGGCAAGTTCGTTTCCAGGTACATCTGTATGGCCAGGAACCCATTGTACTGTGATCGTAGTCTTGAGTGCATGGAGGTTGTTGGAGATATTGGACAGTGCCAGGGAAGTGGACTGTGCAGGGCCAGGTTTGAATGTATTGAGACGTTGTATGGCAGCTTGATTGTCTGTGAAGATCCATATGTATCTTTTGGTGAGGTTATTACGTTGACATATCTGAAAGCATTTATGTGCTGCTTTAAGAATTCCAAGTAATTCGGTATCATAAACTTCTTGTTGATGACCCATTGGGTATGTCGCTTCCATGACTGCTTCTCCTGTCATTTCCACAATGGTTCCTGCCCCTATGTGTTCCTTCAACATTGATCCATCCATATAACAAACAATATTGCGGTTATCCTTTTTCAACGTTACATACTGTGCTTCATGGGCTTTAGCTTCCTTTTCTTTTGACAGGGGGCGGATATATATTTTGACTCTGGTTTCAATCCAAGGTGGACATGCCGTGGTGGTGTAGGTTTCGATCTCCGAGCTGTTGGAGATCTATGGACTGAGGGTAGATAACGTTTGGATGAGACGTATTTCAAATTTGCAATTCTTTTTTTGCATGCTGTGCCAAGGAATCCAGGGTCCATTTGGTTAATGGACTCAGGAGATTCGTAGAATGGAGGAAATGTCAATGCACAACGTTGTCG
The DNA here is from genome assembly GCA_014904905.1 of Wilcoxina mikolae CBS 423.85. Lineage (NCBI taxonomy): Eukaryota > Fungi > Ascomycota > Pezizomycetes > Pezizales > Pyronemataceae > Wilcoxina > Wilcoxina mikolae. The sequence goes on from MU122251.1 coordinate 4,213, forward strand.
GATTGGGTGCATTTCAGGAAATGTGAGTATTTGAATTCATATTTTCTTCGCATGTGATTAAGTCATACAGCTACCGGGGGGAGGGCAGATTTGTTGTGTAAGGCTATTGTTGATAATATACGGAATGCTCTAAGTATACAACGAAGGGCTGTATTCTGAACTGTTTCAGATTTCTGTTCATACGTTGCTTGCCCCTTCCACCACACTTCGGCTCCGAAGTCGCAAACAGATATAACACATGCATTGTATAGTTGGCGGACTGCACTAGGAGTTAATCCTGATTCTGTATTGGCTAGTGATTTGAGGGCCCCAAGGGCTCATTTGCCACTTGCAGCCTTCAGCATAACGTGGTGTTTGAAGTTGATTTTCCTGTCAAACCAAATACCAATCCACCTTACCACGTCTGGGCTGATGCCCTTAGTGCCAGGGAAAATGGTTGTGCCATTGGGTAGGGTAATCCTTTCATCGTCTGTGGTATCGCTGTTTCGTTTGTTGTGGAAGTGCATCATCTCTGACTTTGAGTCGTCAAATCGTACAGCATTGTTTGCGGCCCATTTGAAAGCTGTGCGTGCAGCTGCTTGCAGGCAACGTGTATTATAGGCTTTTGATTTACTTTGAACCACAATCGCAATATTGTCAATGTGGCATGGAGTCCACAAGCAAGGGTAGTGGGTTGTGAGTTCATAGAAGAGAGACCTGAGATACAGGAGGAAAAGAATTGGTGATGCAGGTGATCCTTGGGGGATTCCTGTTCGGACAGGACTGAGGTCTTCCTTTCTTCCATCGAATACCAGTGCTGTTGTATGGTTGGATAAGAAGTGTTCCACCCACAATAGAATTGGTATTGGATAGCCCATTTGTCATAGGGTTTGGAGAAGGCAATCCTTGAATACATTGTCAAATGCACTGCTTACATCCATAAAGAGGGCAGTGGTAATTTCCTTTGCTTGGTTTCCTTGTTCAATTTCATGTGTCAGTGCCATTGCAGCATCAATAGCAGAACGTTGTCTTTGTCCCCCTATTTGATCTTTGTGTAGTAGGTTGTATTTTTCAGCCATATATGCAAGTCGATTTGCCATCAGCTTTTCAAGTATCTTCGCAAGGCAATTGAGAAGAGCAACAGGTCGGTATGCCTTCGGTATTGAATAATCAGGTTTTCCTGGTTTTGGAATAATGACAGTCGTTGCTTGTCGCCAGCAGGTGGGGTGGTATCCTGTGGTTCCGAGTAATGCAAACAGACTGTTGAAGTGTTCGGTGGCTGCTAAGTAGGCATTTCGGAGACAGTGCAAGGGAAGTCCATCAGGTTCGTGGGCTTTACAGGGTGCAGAGGTAAAAATTGCTTGTTTGATTTCGGTAGGGCTAAATGTGACCCATGGCATGGTTTGTCGATTGCGGACATCAGTCGGGGGAGGTAGTTCTGGTGGGGGAGGGAATATTGTAGATCGGAAAAGGACAGCCTTTTCTTCGAAAGTAACAGCTGTTATGTTAGAGAATGACAGGGGTGGTGTTCTCTGGGTTTTCCTTGGTTTGGTGTAACGGAGGGCAGTGAATATTTCGGTGCCTTGTACATTAGCTAAATATTCTATCCACATTGATGTTTTGGAGGTGCGGATATCTCGGAAGTATTGGTTGCGAACAGCTTTGAACTTGATATTATCGCTGTCGAGGCAACTTTTCTTCCACTGCTTCTAGGCTCGGTTCATATTTGTTTGGGATATTCGCAGTTGGGGTGTATACCAGCGTTTTGAATGTGTTGTAAGTTGGAGGACAGGGGTGGATGCCTTTACTGCATCAAGAATCATGTCTCGTAGTAGTTCGGCAGATTTATCAAGGTTTGATTCAGTCAGCTGTTCGTATAGGTATTGCCAGACCATTCGTGAGGCATACGAAAGTGTATTGAGAGTTTTGGAGAATATGTCCCAATCTGTTTTATTCCAGTTGTATCGTATCGTGTTGGAGTCGGTGGTAACTAGTTCAGATTCTGCCACAATATCGAATCGAATTGTTACATGGTCTGAGCCAGGTGAACTATTGTCATCCACTATCCAATTTATAACTGAGTCATGGATAGCTTGTGATATAAAGGCAAGGTCGATAATAGTGGTTCCCTTGCCAGTTCAGTAATTGTATGTTGGGGTGTCTGGTTCATTGAGGAGGAACAAGTGGTTAGTTTCCATGATCTGAACAATTTCATCTGCGCGTTTGGGTGTTTTGATTTGTGAATTCCACCATGTATGATGGGCTTTCATATCACTGGCAATAATGCATCGTTCACGCAATGGGATGTTGGTGAAGCTTCTTGAGATGGTGTAAAGGTTAGAGGATCCTTCACATTCATTATAAATATTGAAGACTGTGATCGGTGAAATTGAGGGAGTTGATATTTCAAGGACTTGAATATCTGGATCCTGGCTGATGTCAGTATGTGGGGAGCGTTTGATATAGGGGTTGTTTTTAGCCACATAGGCAATTGTCCTATTGTGTTTTCTTAAGTTTTTAGGTGGTATCAGAAGCTCAAATCCTGGGTGTGTTGTAATGAATGTGTTGTCTGATTTGAATCCAGGTTCTTGAAGTAAAAGAAGTTCAGCCTTTCCAACTGCAAAGTCAAGAAGTGTATTGATAACTAAGGAAGAACGGTTGCAATTATGTTGTATGATTCGAATTTTTGTTGCTTAATAAGAAGGTTATTTAGTTATGGAGGGGGGGCTGCATGGTCTTTCATAAATGTGGCTCGTACTTCGGCACGGAGGGTGGTGATTGTTGGGCATTTGGAATCATTGGCCCGATGATTTCTCTTGCAGTTGAAACATTTGACAATATCATGGTCGCATTGTTTACCTTTGCTGGGACATGATCCACACGTGTGGGAGGTGGTAGTGTGAGGTTCGGCACATATATTACATATGGCAGATTGTTTTCAGCGGATGTAGGAATGACCAAATTGTTGACAAGTGGTACATTGATCTGTTGGTCGGGATGCCACATAACGTTCAGCCTTGCGTGTTGTTCTGTATACTTGAACTCCGTAGTCTTGTATAAGCTTTGCTTCATGTTCAGTGGGGACTGCAATAACCATTGTGGTTGCTTTTTTATGAAGTCGTATCTCTGGCTTAGTCAGGGATCGTGGTAGAGTTGTGAGCTATATATGATTGTTGTTCATCTCAATATCTTCTTTCAACAATTGCATTCCCGTTTCACATTCGGGAAACATATTTATGTCGATGGAGTGAACCATCATTCGGATCCAGGTTTCTTGTTTCTTGAGACGCTGGGCTTTTTTATCAACTGAGCGAACTGTTTCCTCAATTGCAGCTTTGTGAGCTATTACCAATTCAACAGGGCACGCATTAGCAGTAAGGAGAACCAGGTTGTGTTTGTAGTTTGTAGAAACATGGCCAATGTTGGCCAATGGGTCAGCCTGTCACCTGCGGAGGGTGGCGTTGATTGTAAGTTTAAGTTGGATAAGGTCAGCAGTGACTGGTTGATCACTCTGTCGGGCAATTACAGGGTGTGCGTTGTTTGTTTGTAAGGGGACAGGGATTCAGGGTGCGTCCATTCTTGTCTTTTGGGAGGTCTTTCTTTGCACATGCTGATGCAATTGCTGACCATAATGTGGTCTTTGGGGAAGTCCCTTCCAGGACTGCTGGTGTTAGTAGGTCTGGAGGTGCTGGCGGTACATCTTTCTGTGAAACTTGAATTTGAACAAGATATTCAACTCGTTGTCCAAGGGTGGCGATAGTGTTGAGGGCAATTTCATGTTTGGTTTCAATTGAGGCCAAGCGAGTTGCCAATTTTCGGTTTTAAGTTGTAAGACGTTTGTTGATTTTAAGGATATCCTTGTGAAGTGGTTCAAGGATGGCTTTGAATACCTGATGAATTCGGTCTTCGTCTTCATCGTTGGGATCCAATAGGTTGGTAATGAGATTTTGATAATCTTCATCTTCAGAATCATCATCATCATCAGAGCGTTGGTTGTCAATCTCATCATTCTCTGGGGCATCTCGAAGATTCAGGTCTGCATCTCCAGAGTTTCTGATATTGTCCGAGTTGGTTGGTTGTTGAGGTGGGGATGATGGTTGGAGAGGTCCAGAGGTTGCTCTGGTATAAGCTGTACCAATGGCCCTACGAGTGCTCGAACGTGCACGAGAAATATTGTGCTGTGGTTATGGTGAGGTCGTCTGCAGTCTGCGTTAGCTGCCGTGTTTGCCCTTCCGTCCTCGTTTAGATATGTAGCCCATATGGACTGTACTTGATACAGCTGGGGCGTCCATTGCGGAGAGTGGGTCTGAACTTGGGTTTGGATAAAGATGCATTCCGTATGTACTGAAAGTACCAGGTTGGGGTGAAGGTGGCATAGGGTCTGACATGAATGTCTTGCCAGGATTCACTGTATTCTAAATATGTTACTGTGATTGTAATTTTATAAGTATTTTGAAATTGGTAATATCCGACGTGTGAATGTTGTTATATGTGGCCTCGGTACCACCTGTACCCAGAGGGGATTGGAGTGTCACCTCTTGTGTCCTAGCAAGGTGTTGAAGCCTTGTACTAGAGCCTTTGCTTCCTCACAGCAGATACAGAGACATCCAATAATGGGGCTGTAAAACCACTGTAAGAAAGGAAGTGCAACTTAACTCTGGAGGATTCACCCAAAGACTCTGCAGGTCAATGGGAGCAAAGTAGCCGGACGTCGTCGCCTATACCCTGGTAGGTCTGCTGGGCCCCGGTGGCCAGTATGTTCCAAATAGGGTATGTAAACAGTGCGAAAAATCGAATATCGAAAATCGAAAATCTGTCGTAGTTAACTCCAATCTTGTCCGATTGTGCTGAGACTGCGGCAGGGTAGTCCTGGATGTGTATCGAAAGAGTGATATGAAGGGCGTTCTAAACAGATTATAAGTCGTGGAGCAACGATAAGAATCGAAATCGTGTTTTTGGCTTCGAGTAATTTTGGTCCAGACTGTCTGGGTCTTGTAGGGAGGTATGGATGGTTCGTTCTATGGGCTTTGATGTCCGCCGGATCGATTGCCATTGTCCGTTTGTGAATCGGAGTTGATTCCGTTGAGATAGAGGGGGGGTGGGTGTGAAAAAGCGACTTTTCGATGAATTGGTGTAACTATTGCAAGTCTTGAGCTTTTGGTCTGAAAATGAAGCGTGGGCCTCGTTTATATGTAGACTCAATGCTCCCAAAGTAGGATGTCAATTGGAAAAGAATTGGTTGTTGAATAATCGTTTGGGGCTTTTTTGCAGGGGGGGAAAAAAGAGGGGTATGGGGCCCAGCTTTCCACCCAACAACAATAAAGTTCCTATGAAAGAGATGCCAAACCGTAGGGGGGGTAATCAGGGGTAAGGAATGGATTCGCAGTGTCCGTTTGTCGATAGCTGTAGTGTTTGTTGTCTTATTTTCGAAAAACGTTTTTCCTGGTGTGGTTGCTGTGTTCTTGGTTCAGGTCAAGGTACTTCGGCCAAGGTCTTGCACTTTCATTCTATTCCTGTAGAAACCCTGATCAAATGCTATATGATACAGCTCTTCTCAATTGCCTTGGGAAGATCCTTGAAAACCTGATAGCAAACTGACTTGCATATATGGCTGAAATATACAATCTACTACACAAAGATCAAATAGGTGGACAAAGATGACGTTCTGCTATTGATGCCGCCATGGCACTTACACATGAAATTGAACAAGGAAAGCAAGTAAAAGAAATCACCACTGTCCTCTTTATGGAAGTAAGCGGTACATTTGACAATGTGTCCAAAGACTGCCTCCACCATACCCTACGACAACTGGGCTACCCAATATCAATTCTATTTTGGGTGGAACACTTCTTATCCAACCGCACCACAGCACTGGCATTCGATGGAAGAAAGGAAGACATCAGTCCTGTCTGAACAGGAATCCCTCAAGGATCACCCGCTTTACCAATTCTGTTCCTCCTGTATCTCAGTCCTCTCTTCGACGAACTCACAACCCACTATCCCTGCTTCTGGACTCCAAACTACATTGACGATGTTGCAATTGTGGTACACAGTAAATCAAAAGCCTATAATGCACGTTGCCTGGAAGTAGCTGCACGAACAGCATTCAAATGGGCTAAAAATAATGCTGTACAATTTGACGACTCAAAGTCAGAGATGATGCATTTCCACAATAAACAAAATGGCGATACCACAGATGATGAAAAGATTACCCTACCCAATAGCACAACCATTTACCCTGGTACACAGGGTATCAGCCCTGACATAGTAAGGTGAATTGGTATCTGATTTGACATGAAAATCAACTTCAAACACCATGTTATGCTGAAGGCCGCAAGTGGCAAAAGAGCCCTTGGAATCCTCAAATCACTAGCCAATACAGAATCAGGATTAACCCCTAGTGCAGTCCGCCAACTATACAATGTGTGTGTTATACCTGTTTGCAACTTCGGGGCCGAAGTGTGGTGGAAGGAACAAGGAACGTATCAACAGAAGTTTGAGACAGTTCAGAATACGGCCCTTCGTTGTATACTTGGGGCCTTCCGTACATCACCAACCACAGCCCCACACAATCAATCTGCCCTCCTGCCGGTAGCTGTACAAAGGATTACATGCGACGAAAATACGCAATTCGAATTCTTACATTTCCTGAAATGCACCCAATCCGACAACGTTGTCCATCGACTCTCCCTCCATTCTATAAATCTCCTGAGTCCAGTAACACAAATGGACCCTGGATTCCTTGGGACATCATGGAACCAAATAACCGCAAATTTGAAACACATCTCATCCAAACGTTATCTACCCTCAGTCCATGGATCTCAAACAGCTCGGATATCGAAACCTACTCTACCACTACCTGTCCACCATGGATTGAAAGGAGAGTCAAAATACATATTAGTCCTCTCTCAAAAGGAACAGAAGCCAAAGCCCATGAATAACAGTACGTAATGTTGAAGAATGATAACCACAATATTGTTTGTTATACGGATGGATCAATGTCGAAGGAAAACATAGGGACTGGAACTGTTGTGGAAATGACCGGAGAAGTAGTCATGGAAGCAACCTACCCAATGGGCCATCAACAAGAAGTTTACAATGCTGAATTACTTGGAATTCTTAAAGCTGCACAGAAATGCTTTCAGATATGTCAACGTAATAACCTCACCAAAAGATACATATGGATCTTCACAGACAATCAAGCTGCCATACAACGTCGTAATACTTTCGAACCTGGCCCTGGACAGTCCACTTCCCTGGCACTCTCCAATATCTCCAACAACCTCCATACACTCAAGACTATGATTACAGTATAATGGGTTCCTGGCCATACAGATATACCTGGAATCAAACCTACTGATAACTTGGCAAAAAAGGCCACTCTCGAAAAACCACCTACCTACTATAATACCTCCTTATCCTACCTCAAGAGGGTTACCCGAGCAGCTAAAATACAGGAATGGAGTGAGTGGTGGATGCGACACCCAGCAAAGGGAAAGAACTATGTTGTAACTTTCCGAACCAAACCAGACCACATCTTCACCAGTGGTAACCGCCAGTTTACCTCAACGGTTACACAATTACGAACAGGCCATGGTTACTTCCACAGTTACCTATACAAAATACCAAAAAACTCTGTTGACTCCCCCCACTGCCCATGTCACTATGGAGGTCTCCAGTCACCAGAACATCTTCTTTTGAGATGCCCTTTATATCCACTTGAAAGACAAAGAATGCAGAAAGATATTGAAGTGGTTCACCCTCGATATCTCTGGAAGCATCTTCTATATACCGACAAAGCAATGAGATATTTGAAACATTTTCTGAACGACACGGATATAGGAACAGGAAGGTGGTACCTGGGCCAATTCGGTGATGATGAATACCTTGGGCAGGGTGACAATCGGAATTTACGTCAGGAAACTGTCAACCATGAGGAGGAGGAACATCAGGATAAGAGTGGAGAGGAGGATGAGGGGCAGGATGAAGAATCGGAAGGGGGAGGGGTGGTTGGAGAGAATGAGTGAAGGTGAAAGGGAAAGGGTGGAGAAGGGTAAACTCCAGGGGGAGAACCCGCATGATATGCAGGACCAGGCAGAACGAAACTGACAGATGTTTCACTATTGTACGAAGTGTTTTACAGACCACTATAATTTCTTGAATATTTCTGTATAACTAGAGCAGGGGTGACAGGAAGCTGTGGAGCGGTGCTACCTAGACAGAGATTTTTCATTTTTCCTTTCTTCAGTTTCATTTGTCATGCTTGTTCATGCTTATTTGTTTGTACTTCACCGGCCATAGCCTGTGGGCTGCATGCTATATAATGAATGAATAAATAAATAAACTATACGACACAGCTCCAACCGCAATAGGTTGTTGTTTTAATAAGTATATGGGGTATGAGGGTGTCAGGTCTATTTCGAAGATGATGCGATAGTCATATGTTTGTTCTTGGGTACTATATGACCAGCATATTTCAAGTACTGAACTGATCCTTATGTACCCTTTCTTTAACAACAGAAAAGAAGTCATTTCTCATTAAAACTAAATTGAACAACTGTGGGTGTCTGTACTAAAAAGGAAAAATTGCAATCCTAGACCTAAGATAAGACATGAGAAACCCATCATCTCTCAATCCTCAATTTCCATACCATCAGAGTCTACATCCTACAATCTCCTCCAGGGTCCATGAGTTGTAGATACTGTAATTCAAACAGCCAAACTCCTTGGTCTGACTTTTGATCTGGAAGCTGTAGTTTCCTGCTTCGGAACTTCCTCCTTTTCTTTGGGTCTGTTGTTCTTTTTGCTAGATGAAGTCTTGATGGGATTGTTACAGAAAAGCTATCGATCATGATCAAATAATTTACAATGAATGCTTTCGTTGCGTTTGGTTCTTGCTTCTAGTAGACATTCAGGAATACCTGTAAGGGCTTCAGCTTTATCCTTGTGAATAGGCTTCGGACCCTTCTTCTCAGTTCGGAGTTTCTTGGGATCGAAACCTTTTTCCTTTTCTGGATTCTTCTCTTGGTTCTTATCCTTCCTTGGTGCTCATCCCTTTTCAACTTGTTCACTCTCTTGCCTTGGGAATTATTACGGTTCCGGTGTGAACTATTCTTATCTCCTAACAAACTTTGTGAGCTGTTCCCACTCGTTTTATTAACTCAATGACGGCTTTATCGTCATTGGGTGGTACCCCAGCAGTTGACAACCGGTCCAGAATATCCTCATGCATTCCTTGATTAAGGGAATGAATGAAGCAGATTCGACTAAGGCAAACTCAGAAGTTGAGGGTTTCCATCTTCATCATGTAGTTCTCAATATCCCCAGGGTTGTTCAGATTGTTCAGCTTTTGCAGGGACTACGCTTATTCTTGCTTGTGGATGAACCTTTCTTCCATAGTGCTGGTAACAGACTTCCAGTTATCGACTTGGAAGAACATCTTCAAGTCCTCTTCTCTGTTATCGTACTAGGCTATGGCCTTGTCTTCCATGAGTCCACCAATCCCAAGGATGGTGTCAATGTCATGGTGGAATTCATCGCAGTGATACTGAAGATAACATTCTACTGATCAAATCCTCCTTCGATACTTTTCCTTGGGGTCTTACTTGTCACCCTTAAACTGTAGAGGCATATTGATTTTTCTTTTCTTGCAGGGTCTTGCTGGAGTTGGAGGATTGGGAGATGGCATGCCATGATTTGTATTTACGGACAGAGGTAAAGGAATCTGGCTTGGATGTGAACTTCCTTTTCCACTTCCTCCACTCCTGCCTCTCCCACCTCCTCCACATCCTTCACCTCCTCTGCGTCCACTGCTGACACTGCTTCCACCACCACCACCTCCACCACCTTCATCATTCTCAGAGCCAGAAAAGCTGGATTCTGAACAAGAACCTCCTGGTGGTGGTGGCGCTCCCTCAGGGTCTGAGTGAGAGCCTCTCTGACTGAATATCCTTCTTCTTTGGTGCCTATACAGTAACGCAGGCGGAACCCTTGATTACTTGGTTTATGTAAGGACATACGTCCTTGTATAGATGGATACTCGTAGATACGGTTGCAAACGGGAATAAGTGATAAAGATATCAATTGTAGAGTATGTAAGTAAGATAATCACTAGCTTGCCAAAAGCACTTCGCGAGGTGATTATATATGAAGGGTGGTTACCCGGCCCCGGCGGCCAAGTGCACCAGCGAGGCCAAGTGCGCTTGGGAGTCAAGTACACTTGGGAGGGCCAAGTGCACCTGGGAGCCAAGTGCGCTTGGGAGGGCCAAGTGCACCTGGCACCGCCATTACATCATCCCCCTCATTATCAGCAGACCCCCTGGGCTGCAACATATATACATGAAGAAAGATATGATAAGGTGTGTACGCCTTCGTACGTCTGCATAAGTCCCGCGACCGATCGGTGCCATCATGGCGACCTCACGGCGGATTCGGTGCACGGGAAAATCCACCTCCAGTGGTAGGTGGTAAAACCCATGCCGACGCCATTTATTCCGGGCCGAAATTCATAAGAAGAGAAGAATAGAAGTAGAAAGCAAGAAGGAAATATCCAATTGACCCTGAATCCTCCAAGTCCACCTCCGAATCGAAGCCGTTCCAGCAGCAGGCCTCGTTCCAAGCAATTGGTCTCCGTAGTGCTTGCTCGGTGATACTCGAATCGGTAAATAATATTGGCCGACTTGCGGGCGTCATTCGGCATCGATATATTGTAGTTCACACGTAATATGCCGGACGAAGTCATCATTGCTCGACTTCCGACTAATCGATCGATCGTTCGTATACAATTTCTTTTGTTGGACGCGTTCGTGAACGTCATATGAGGGTAAGGCCATCGCGGCTGGTATCGCATTGCTGCAGCAGTCAACTAGCATAATTGCATGATGTACTTATCGTGGTCATAGCTGCTGCTCTTGAGAGCTCTCGAATTCGTATGATTTCTCCAATGTATTTTCGTATATCCAAGCACATGGCAGGCCTGATCGGTGATAGGCTTCGCTCTCGGCATTGATATGCATCTCACCGATTGGCTTCAGGTTGACTCGTATATCGGTTATCGGGATTCAACTTTCTGTAGCCATTCTGCTTCAGATCCAGTGGTGGTTGGTTGATTTGTATCGGCCTCGTTCGGCCCCCGATTGCAGTCATATATGGATATGTATTCGTCATGCTCGTTCGAGTTGCGGTATCTAACTCGTAAGTGTGCCATAAGGTCGTACTCACAAAGTAACCCAGTGTGCTTCTGCTCCGGTGCATCAAGGCAGCCATTCTCCGATTTCCATGCCTTCGGCTTCCGAATCCACGAAAGTAGTGGGTTTTCACACGCTAAGCCCTCCCGAGCCTAGTTGTAGGTGACGAACCCTAATTCTAGCCTGATACGGTTAAGTCACCACTATCTGCGGCGACGTCAATCGATTATCGTCGTGCCTTCGTTTGGTGCCCTCGAAGATAAAGGCCAATTGCAGAGCATATTCATTCGTTGATATATCTAATTCGTAAGCATCCCGTACAAGGTCATAGTTACCATGTGATTCGGAGCGATGGCGCTCTTGGAAACTCCCGAAAGCTCGCATCGCCTCAGTCTCGTATATTCGATCAAGAACCTAAGCTCACATCCTATTCTGACATATCTATCTTGTAAGCATGACATATGAAGATCATACTTACCACGTCAATGTCCTTCAGCACTCTGGCAACGTTTGTGCTCTCAGAAGCCTGTATCGCAGCTTCGTACGTCCACCCTGGAGCTTCTGATCCGACGTAGATGCGTTCCCATTATGCCGAACATTCCGATGATGTGCAATTCCGATAAGATGGTCATTCCGATAAGGTGTACCTTCCGTGCTGCTTATATCTCCAGTTGTTTACCTCGGAGAATTCGGTGCTTCTCAGTTAGGTTTTGACGTCTCGATAGACGGCTCGGTAGAATCTTGGTCATTTTCTCGATAGTCATTCGGGATACCATTTGACACCTTGGCGATGTTGACGGTAGTCTCTTTGGTACCTTCGATGGCTTCTGCGATGTGGTCGCCTCGCAATGATATTCATTCGTCGCTCCAATTCGTATAATATCTGTCATCCGGTAGCAATATCGATTGTGCCTAGTTTGACCGTGATGGTGCTTCATGCCAACACTTCCGGTGCGGTAATCGTTTGCATTCGGAGTCGTTTCCAGTACGGTCATTCCCCTGTTTGTTGTTAAAGCTCCGTCGACGACTCTCCAATTTCGATGCTGATTGCTTCCAATTGCCATCGTGGCTCGATATATAAATATCTCCGGATCGTAACCGGGATCTGGATTGCGGTCATTTCGTCGGTACGTCCTAAATTTGCAGATCTGCATATCTGCACTCAATTGCTAGTCTCATAGCTTGTCATCTAAAATAAGACTTTCTTAAGAAAAGGGGAAAGTTCCAAACGTAACCTCGCCATATAAGTAAATAGACTTATCTCATCCATATGCAGCCATCTCGGCTATTCGTTTCCGGAATGTGCAAATTTGCGCTCGTACGGTCCACCTTTCGTGGCTTCTCCTGTAGCTCTGTAAGCTCCATAAAGATCATCTTTACTGACCTTAAGATCGGCTTTCGCACGACCGTCTTCTTCTCATCCAGTCCGAGGAAGATAGTTCTTGATATCGCACTTCCATAATCCATCCGGTAACATATCGTTTATCATAAAATATCCACTCATCGATCTGTTCATATGGCACGGGATCTTTAAGTCCAAATCCATGATCCGGCTCTTAAGCACCCGATCTTGTTCCACCCAATTTCGGGAATACTACTCCATGCCACCATATGGCAGCACTTCTGTCCCTCAGATCTTTGTAGAGCAGTAGGCTCATACGATCATAACCACCAAATAAAGAGTCTCTGTGTGCCGAAGTGACTTTGCAGTCTTGGCTCATCTGTCTATTGGAAAATCGTCTTTTCGTGGACCATCATTTCGATCGTCTGATCGGAGGTAATTCATTGCGGTAACGTATTCGGTAAGCCATATGTGGCTCGTAAAGCGTCCGTGGCATAATCGGTACGTTTAGCATTTCGAGTGCCTTTTCATCATTTCCGCGGGTATCTATCGTCTTTTAACATGGCTTCGCATTCCGGTATTCCGTCTAATCGTAGGTAGATATCATCTTGACATCCATGTAGGATCGTACATATGTGCACGACGCTGTAACTACTCTATGTGTGTTAGCGAATTTGATAATGCAAACGATGGAGCAGTAGATGTTGCGGAATCCAGGAGGCCTTGTCATTAACAGGTTATCCTCGATGGGAAACCCCCCATCGTCCAGTACTCCCTTCGTGATTCGGTGAGCTGGTAGCAGTCATTCAAGCTCCACATTGTTGGTAACTCTTCGGCCACAACTACTGCCGCTGCTCCCTGCTCGCCCATCCAGCACCTGGTGCCTATCTCACCGTCGGTGATGCTTTCCATGGTCATGCCCAGCAGCCCTGTACGAACTCCCACTCTTAGGAAGAACGTCCATCGACGACCCCCTCCTGGCCAATAGATCGTCTAAAGCAGTAGCACCAAGTATTTGTATATATATATGGAGTACAGCCTGCTTCGGAACACGTCTCCTCCCTAGCCGTAGATCCTGGTACATTCCCGAGGCATTCTGATTGGTCTTCCCGGTCCACTGCCACCACTTCCGCTCCCCCTGGGGTTCGCAGAGCCACAAGTCGAATGCATTTGCAAGTCGACGTCAGGATTCCTGGCTTCGTACCAAGGCAACCCCAATACCAGCTTCACACAGTGCGTCCACTGCGGCTGCCACCATTTGTACGAATATGCCTCAGCGAATCACATACTTGTCACACCCGATTGGGACTGTCTGAAAACCAAATAACGTCCATTCCCACTTGGGGATACGACAAGTATCAATTGAACCTCCTCAAACTTGTATATACATACTGAGCCTGCTGGTCTCCGAAGAGTGCCCAGACGGTCCATCCTCCCTCCAGTAGTCTGTGGATACTCAGATTCCTGACTACAATTAAACAAATCATCTCCATCGTATTCCTAGGAATCCGCTTCGTACGCCCTTGTATGGGCACAATCTGGTAATAAAATACCGTACTCGCTCATTTGGCAATAAGGTATCGTTGACTTATACGACGATATTTTATAGGGTTGGCACTGATGGCTTCCTCTCCTCACAACGATCCAATTCGGTCGTCCAATCAGGTGCCAATTGTGAAGATTGATAATGGTAATCTCGAATCGTACCTGTTTGCCACTTTAGAACATTCGGGATTTGGTATACTTCCCATTCCGGAATGCAGCACGATCTCGATCGCTGCTCCATTATCTTGCACAGTTCCGTCGGTAGACGAATGATGTCCATAATTATAATTGCCTTGTTGACTCTTTCGGAGTCGTAACCGTAGAGCGATGGCTTCCATCTGCCTCCGTGGCTCGTTCGAATCGTATGTAATTGTGTAATCTCGTAAGGCCGTTTACGGCTTCGCATGACTTCCGTACCCGTAACTGAAAACTCCTAATAGCATCCGCAACGTAGTCATTGACTTCGACATGGCTCCTGCCATCACAGCTCATCGTAAGGTAGATAACTCAATTGAGTCTTGTAGAAGGGTAATCGCAATCGTAATTGCCGTCGGTGGTATCGATCCATTGCTCGGCAATCTCGTTCTTCGATCTTCCATTAAAGAGGTGATTCTCGTAGCATTCGGCCTTCTCGGCTCTGTAGGTCTCGACCGTGTGTAAATCTGCTGGCGAAATGCTGTTCCTTCGTAGGCGCACATCGCTCGACGAATTGACGTGTGTAGGGGTATCATCAATTACGGCCTCACCAGCACTTCATGCTCGATTGACTGCCGCCGATAGTATTTGACTCGTCTCGATGGTTCGCATGCGATTGCGCTCGTCGGACGAGGTTCGAAGAATCTCTGGAGTGCAGCCGGTGACGCATCTCTCAGGATCACTTAGGCTCCGGAATCATTCCTGTAATTCGTCAATTGACTCAAGTGGATGGTAACTTATCCGATCTCGTCACTCTTGCGATTGGTAGCCTATTTGTGGAATGGTGATCGACCTCGACTGACTTGGTCGCTGACGCGTTTCTGGCCAATTGGCCTCCGGAATCAACTCGGAAACATATAATCGGTAGGTCTCAAATCCGTATGATTTCTCGTTCAGATGTGTCGCGACATATAGACTGAAAAGGGTAATTCATGAAATCCCATGAGCAAAACGTATCTGGTGACTGAAAAGCAATTATAGTGTAAGGACGTACCTCTTCGTATGGATGGATACTGGTAGATACGGTTGCAAACGGGAATAAGTGATAAAGATATCAATTGTAGAGTATGTAAGTAAGTTAATCGCTAGCTTGCCAAAAGCACTTGGTGAGGTGATTATATATGAAGGGCAGTTATCTGGCCCCGGCGGCCAAGTGTACCTGTGAGGCCAAGTGTGCTTGGGAGCCAAGTACATTTGGGAGGGCCAAGTATACCTGGGAGCCAAGTGCGCTTGGGAGGGCCAAGTACACCTGGTACCGCCATTACAGTTTAATATCTTCTTCCTGATGTCCAAGGACCGATCTTGCTATGGACTTGATAGATATCTTGGTGGTTTCGTCTGATAGCCTAGTCATGAGAGTCCCTGTGAATTTCCGATACTCTTTCTCCATGTCCCTTCGAGTCTTCTTCATATCGCTTTCTATCTGCTTGTTCTCAGCCTCAGCCCTGTTCTTGAGTTCAGTTACTCTCTTAACCTCTTTGCTGGCTTTCCACTTGATACTAGTAAGTTCTTCTGATCGATTGTAAACTTGGAGATCAAGCCTTTCTTGGACTATTTCCCTCTTTTCCAACACACAAGAGAGAGAGGTCGATGCTGCTGATGAGGAGTGCCATTGTTTCCCAAGAGCCAGGTGGAATTCTTGATATGCTTCGGAAGACTGTATTTTCGCAATGGCAATTGCAGCACTGATATTGGTCGCAAATACCTGGAACTGGGCAACACTATCTGAGTAATGTTCTACCTGTGCCCTCTGCAGGTTTTCAAACCTAGAAGTCACAGCATCGTATATTTCATTGTTCCAATACACTAGGTCTTTGTATACATGAACCAGCTCAGGCAGCAGTTCTCTGATTCTGATGTTGCTTGTTTGAGTCTGTGTAATCAATGCATCCATTCTGTTCAATTCTGCCTTGATGTTGTTGATCAAGAACACTACCCAATCAGGAATATTAAACTGTACAATAGGTTCATAGTAACAGACTACTCTTTTACCCTTATCTCCTGTTACCACCAACATACTATCTCTTCGTACCAACATTACTGATTTTCCCATCATCGTATCATACCCAGCATCTTCTATTGTTCAAAGTATTATCCCAATCTGCCCTTGAAAGATTCTGTTGTAGAATCTTCAGGTTACGAAAAAGGGGACTTGATCGATGTCCCAATCAACAAGGAGTCTAGCATCTGCCTCTCATTGTAACTATAGAGATGCCTCATAGTCTGGTGTGTGGATCATTCACACGTCTGAGAGGAGGATGGTTTAGATCAGGATTAGTAAGATGACTTTCTTGAGGTATGCAAGGGGTTGCTGTTTCAATGGTGTGCGCGGTGCAGTAATTCTGTTTTTGATCGATGGATTGTGACAGCTGACACTTACTGGATGTAGTGCTCTTCATGTATCAGCTCACAGTGATAGCTTCTTTTAGGGAGGGAATTTCTTTCCCAGCTGGTATAGAAGTCGAAATCTGATTCGTGATACCAGCACTCTCCCTGTGAGATGTGTCAGCCAATATTCAGAATATAATAACCCATTCATGAGGATTTAAGTGTCACGAACCTTCAACTGCTTGGAGGGTAGAAAGATGGCTTCAACAGAAGTGTTTCTTTGCTAACAATATAATGTAATACCGGGAGCATCACCTCTGGTTTACCAGTACAAGTAGTATCCTTACAGCTTTCGGAACGTGCTTGCAATGGAACTTATGAAGATTCACTCAGGATGTGAAAGTCACTAATGAGATTCAACACAAAGATGTTTGGCTTTCCAATCTGTATATTGTTAAGGCTAGTTCTCCTTGTCAAGAAG
This sequence comes from Wilcoxina mikolae CBS 423.85, assembly GCA_014904905.1. NCBI lineage: Eukaryota > Fungi > Ascomycota > Pezizomycetes > Pezizales > Pyronemataceae > Wilcoxina > Wilcoxina mikolae. The sequence continues at coordinate 21,269 of MU122251.1, forward strand.
CGTGCCCTTCTACTCTCAGAGATTCCAGAGGTCTTTATACCTCTTTTCTGTAAAGGCATACATCGTCGTACGTGTAGATATGAGTGTAGATATGGTTTCACACGTGGATTCGAGAAGGAGATAGATTCAATAGGTAAGGTTATCGATGGCGTGCAAGAGCACTCGCACGAGCTGACTATAAACTGGGCAGTTTGGCGGTTCCCCTGCCATAGGCTGTCCGCTATTACATCATCCCCCTCTTTATCTGCAGACCTCCTGTACTGCATACACGTACCTGAAGAGAAGAAATAATCCAAGCTCGTACGCCTTCGTACGGACTCGTAAATCCCGCAACTGATCGGTACCATCACGGCGGCCTCACGGCGGATTCGTTGCATGCGGAAATCCACCTCCAGTGGTAGGTGGTAAACCCGTGCCGATGCCATTTGTACCGGGCCGAAATCCATAAGAAGAGAAGAAAGAGAAGAGAAGGAAACGTCCAATTGACCTTGAATCCTCCAAGTCCACTCCTTCCACAGGCTCGTATCGGTAAACGTTATTGGCTCTCGTCATCGATCGTATGTGGTTCGTCGATTATCTAACTCGTGAGTATCCAGGAGAAGATCGAACTTACAATGTAATCAATCAAGTGGGCTTAGCTCTCGCAAAGCTTGTGCCATCGGTAGTCTTTCTCCTTTCTCTTGCAGACATCATCTCGCTGCCGTTGATGCTCGTGGTTGCGATTAATGCTGGTTCGTCCCGGATGCCGAGCCACATTCGCAGCTTGGGTGTCATGAGCCGCCACCTCCGCCGGTGGTCTTTCCACCGGAAGTTGTCTCGGCGGCCAAGTAGACGTCCATCCCGCTGGATGAGACGAAGGAGAGGTCCATCCCACCTAGGAATGCAACCAAGCAATATCCATCCCGCTGGATTAGATGAAGGAGAGATTCATCCCGCCTAGAAATGCAACCAAGTAGACATCCATGCTGCTGTATAAGACGAAAAGAGAGGTTCATCCCACCTAGGGATAAGACTACTCTGTCAATGTGTGAAGGATTGCTCATTGTCGATTGAGAATCGATGTACTCCCAACTTGGATCGCTCCCATGACGATAACAATTGGCATCTTGCAGTCGGTAGTCCGTAGCGACTAGTAACGCGTCGAAAAGGGGTAATTCACGAAATCCCATGAGCGAAACGTATCCAATTAATAAAGATCGATAACAGTGTTAAGGCGTACGTCGTCGTACGTGTAGATATGAGTGTAGATACAGTTGCACACGTGGATTCGAGAATGAGATAGATTCAATAGGTAAGGTTATCGATGGCGTGAAAGAGCACTTGTACCAGCTGAGTATATACTGCGCAGTTTGACTGTTACCCTGTCATAGGCCGGCCGCCATTACATTTTCTCTCGCTCTAACAATCACTTCTATCTACACTTTACTCATGAGCTTTTCTACCTAACCACTCTTCGTACCAATATACTTCACCGCTCTGCCGGAGTTTCCATATCATTCTGCTTCGATCTTCTACTCCGACAGATAGAGTCCCTACTGACATCAGTCCTTCAGAACTCAGTGATCCAGACCTATCATATTCTTTCGATGTTTTAACTTCCAGGGGATGGTATCCATTTGATTGTGAGGTATATCAAGGCTTCGTCAGCTATGATGCAAACTTAGGTTCTTTTATATCTACAGCCTTTCAGCTGTCCTCGCATTATCCGTGGTATAAGCTGACAGCATATTGATCCATTTACCATCCCTTATTCCTTATCAGTGGTGTAGTTGACTGTATAAGAGCTCATCTTATTTCGTTGGTTGCGATAATCGAATCGAGTGATATCTTGTGGATATTCGATGATGAGTAGGGATGGTGCTTGTACCATCCTGATCCAGCAATCATCGAGTGATTATAGGTGACCCTGCTTTGAGCGTATCCAGTGGTATGTAACATGTGAAGTGTAACAACAATCTCGATCATTCTTGTTGTGAATAATGCTTCTCAAGATACCTATTACACTCAGACTACAATCATTCACTCAACAATCAGAACTTCTCTCACAAGTTATGATTCCATTCATGGAAACAAACAGAAAACCTTCAGTAGATATAATGGTACCAAGATTTGATATCAGGCTACTCTCAGATATCCGGAATATCTGATGAGTATGAACGAATCCAAGGTTATTTCCCAGTGTAATGGTAGTGCCAGGTGTACTTGGCCTCATAAGTGTACTTGGCTCGCAGGTATACTTGGTCTCGTAAGTCCACTAAGCATACAAGTGCACTTGGCAGCCGACACCCAGTAAGCACCCTTCATAGATAGTCACCTCGCGAAGTACTTTTGGCACGCTACCGATTATCTTACTTACTTACCTTACCTTACAATTAATATCTTTATCACTTACTCCCGTTTGCAACTGTATCTATATGTACCCATCCATACGAGGACGTATGTCCTTACACCCAGTGGAAGTCTATCACAATCTTATTGAGTTTGTCAACTTTGACATTCTTCCTTCTAAGAAGAAATATATCTACGAAAATTATTTGCAGAACTCCTATGATTTCCAGTTGCCTCTTTCCTTAAGGAAGCAAAATGATGGCTGGAAATTAAACCATTAACAAAGGTCCGCAGTACTAGAAGTAAATATAGTGTATTGTATCAGTTATTCATGCTCTAAGTACCCCTATAATATCTTATGATGTGTACAAACTGCTAGCAAGTAACTTAGAAGAGATTAAGATTGTTTGTTTGTGGCTGATACCAATTGGTGCAGAGAATCTTTACCTTATTGGAAGAAATTTGGAGGATAATAGCTGGTGTTGAAATCCCTTTGTATTTGATTTCACTTTGGCAAGGACATTTATTGAACTGTAAGCAGGTCACACAATTGACACTCGGGTTAGGGCCAACCACCTGTGCATATCATAATGGTGGAGTAGACAGGTTTTCACTTGTGCTCTTTATCAGATACAAACGCTACCTCGTACGATTACTCTCGCTTTACCAATAAGTCCAAATTAGTATACTGAAATAGTTTGGAAAACAAACATTATGCTGAATTCTGCAAAGCTCAAAGCCTCCAACTTGAAAGCTTTTGATCTCGCCGCTGCTGGACAGTAAGTAATCCCACCTGTCAATCGTGTCAAAAATGCGACGACTGAACAACCATGGCTTCATTTAGTGAAGGCGTCCTTTCCGATGAATCTGGTTCCGTTGTCGTTAAACCCTGTACTGCGCGCGAAGTGTCCTTCTATGAAACTTCTCTTCTTCACCCATCTTTTGCTGTCTGGATGCCTGCCTTTTTTGGTACCTTAACTCTCTCTGATGAAATCGAGTCTACCGCTAGACATGGGAAACCTAGTGACCGCGAGTTCTCGCTGGTGCTCCAAAACCTCTGCTACGGCTTCAAGAAGCCTTGTGTTCTTGATATAAAGCTCGGGGCTCAGTTGTGGGACGAACATGCACCACAGGATAAACGAGATCGTCTCGATACTATCAGCGACAACACTACGTCGCGCGCCTTGGGTTTCAGAGTCGCAGGAATGAAGGTGTGGAAGAAGGAAGGAAATACGAATGGTTACAAGGTGTACGACAAGCATTACGGCAGAGTTTTTACTGCAGACAATGTTATTGATGCCCTACAAGAGTACTTTGCATCCGACATCACCCCCAAACAGGCGAAACTCATCGCTGGTCGGTTTCTGGCAAAGGTGAGGGCAATAAAAGAAGTGTTAGAATCGCAGGAGAGCAGGATGTACTCGGCAAGCTTTTTGTTTGTGTATGAGGGTGACGGAAAGGTTTTGGATCAAGCTCTAGAAGACGAAAAGACTCGCTACCAGGATGAAGGGGAGAATTCGGGAGATGAGTTCGACGAGAAAACCAACATGGTGGAAGAACTAAAGTTGATCGACTTTGCGCATGCTAGCTGGACTCCTGGTCAAGGACCCGATGAGAATGCACTGCAAGGCGTTAGGAGTATAGAAAATCTGATGGCTAAGATTGCTGTGTAGATCGTATGATTTTGCGGTTTCTGGGTGAGGGCTTCTGAAAAATATCAAATTGGATATAATTTCTAATGTTATTGAATGCTATCACTACTCAGCAATTACAGCTTATACAGAAGCTTTCTTATCGTGACCCTCCCCTCGATATCCTACAAAGTTTATTAGCATTGATTAACCGAGTTTTGGGGGAAACCAACCGTATGTGCTTGCTGGGCTTCATCCAGCGAATACGTCTTATGTATCCTTACCTCCACCTTCTTCCGCTTGACCAAATCCAACACCTCCCCCGCATATGAGGCAAACTCCTCTTTTGTAGCAACATAGCCAAACAATTGCGGTCGAAGCACTTTCAAGCACTTTGGCGCCAAGCGGGCGATACTGAGTGGTGGAACTTGCCCCGATGAATTTCCAAACGACACTAAGCTACCTTTGGGAGCAAGAACCTGAAGATCACCCTCGAAAGTGACCTTACCAACACCATCGAAAACTGCATTTACCCCCTTCCCATTCGTGATCTCTTTCACACGTGTCACCCAGTCCTCGATTGAATGATTAATACAGTGGGTGGCGCCGTTCTGAGTCGCCAATTCAAGCTTCTTCACAGTTGATGCGGTGGCTATAATCGTTCTCGCACCGACTATCCGGAGGAGCTGAAGTAGCCAGAGACCAACACCACCTGCAGCTGCATGTACCAGAATCGCATCTCCCTAACCTTTGTCAAAACCCCCCACAATCAACTGCTAGATTAGAGATATACCTTTTTGACATGATGAGTGTCAAAGCAGTCAATCCTTGAAGGAGAGCAGCAGAAGTCACACCTTGCTCAATGCCATCGGGAACTCTGATAGCCTTGGTCAGATCAACACACGTATATTCGGCCTGGACCGCAACGCCTATGTATCCAACGTAGTCTCCGACTTTGAAATCTGTCACGTTTGAGCCCACAGCAACGATGCTGCCCTCGCCTTCTTGGCCGAGAGTGTACGGGAATGAGGACGCTGTGTAGAGACCGGCCCGGAAGTACTGCTCGGGGAAAGCGGTTAGATTGTTTGGATGAAGGATTGAGTGGATGTATTTACAGTGTCAATATAATTGAGCCCGGCGTATGAATTCTTAACGAGTATCTGATTGTCCGTGATTTTGGGGAGAGGAGCGAACGAGTTCACTTCAAGGACCTCGGGTCCACCAGTGCAGTTGATTTGAAGGGCTTTCTGGGTTTTTGGGAGAGGAGGCATAGCTGAGGTTGAACTATTTGAAGATCAATGACATTAACAGATGCTGCTTCTAGAATTGCGGGACAATTAGGGTGTTTAAATGTAACGTGTTAGCACAGGAAGTGAATCAGACCCAGAAGTGAATCACTCTTTGAGCAGTGATTCAGCAATAAAACACCTGAATGTCAACAACTGATTCATTAACCACAATGACTCAAATCTATAGAAAGTAATGGGAGGTGCATAATTGAGGATGGAGAAGAAGATCACCCGATTATTTTGGCAATTTTCGAGATTTGAATCTTTTTGTATGGCGAGGGTACTACTTAGGCGGTCAAAAAGTTTTGCGGTCGCGTGATCGCGAGTGCAACCACCACGCTACATCAATACCACATCAATTACTATCCACGAAAGTGATTCCCTCCACCATCTAAAATACATTGTTGTAGCCGAGTAGGTACAGAAGAAAACAGGGCATTTATCTTGTCTACAGGAATACTTTTAAACTCTTCAAGCCATGCCATTTTGGTTGCTTCTTTGGTTGTTAGAAAGGGTCTTCAGTTCATATAGCCCTGCGAATGACATCCCATACACGCTCTGTAGGATTGAAATCTGTGGATGCTGTGGTATCATATTAGCATTACTTAAGGGCAGGATAAATTTAAAAAGTCTTACAAGGCGGCCCATCTACTTTGTTGATTCCTCTCTCATAACAGAAGGAGTTGAGAGACTTTGAATGATGGGGTCCATTACCATCTTCCATTATATGGTACCTCACTCTCTATTCTAGTGAGACTGCACCAAATAATCACAGAAAGAATAGAGGAGAGGATCAAGAAGTTTAGTTTGCTACCAATACCAGTCAATACCTTCTTTCCATCTTGTTATGGAAGTACTTGGAGTCAAAGTAACTACTACAATATATTATTGATTTTCTCCTGTCAAACACAGCTATTATAAACAAGTCTTGGCTGTCATAAGTATCAATCCTTAACCTAGCATGAAGGCTACCTAGAAATCATAAGAGTCTTGAAGATACTCCTTGTTATGATCTTCCATTTCGAAAGGGAGAATACCGAAGTTGCAAAAGTCTATAAGTTCAATATAGACCTGATAGTTTATGGTAAGATGATAAAAGATATTGGTGCTGTCGGTAAAATTTTGTTATATAAAGTCATATAAGATAAGGATACAGAGATTATCTTGAGATCAAGTTCGTAAGGGGTCATAAAAATTGAAATAGATTGTATTTGAGGTTAAAACTGATAATAATATTTCAGATTTGTATTAGCTGGTGAGTTCTAACTGTGGATTGCTGCTAGAGTTCATGCTTTGAAACATTGAAGTATTCGTACCGTGTTTATAGGTTCATTGTATCTACCAGCTCTTCAAGTGATCTATGATATCACTGATTTAGCAAACAGGTATTCATTGCCGATTGCAAATCTGCAGCACAATCTTGAGTAACTGAACATGTTCCTTGTTTGACAATGATGTCATCAGTATAAGCACAGATCCCACACTGATAATGTGAAATATCCCAATATGTTATCTTTTTGCTTCTCATTTTTGCTACAGTGTGACTTTTATTCAGGGATTCCCAACCAATGAACTTTTCAACGATATCATTGAACAAGTTATCAAAGTAAAGTTCATCTTTGATCTCTTATCTGAATTCTCATCAGATACTGAATCATCTTTGACCATCTCGGATTCAAATATATCAACAATGCAATTCGCAGCCTACTGATTTGTTACCAGGTAGAGTTTAACATCGCAATGAATGCTAACAGAAAGCAATCTGAGGGATCTGCCTCAACAGCTATATGGTCCAATACTGTTGATCCTCCCAATACACGTAAGTATAAGAACTACCATTGAAATGGCGGTGTCAGGTGTACTTGGCTTCCAAGTGCACTTGGCCCTTGTAAGTAGTGTTGGCAACGAAGCGGATCGGTTCGTCACGGATCGAACCAGGGCGCGGTTCAATCCGGATTTGATCCGAGATTTGGACGAAGTTCTGAGGTTTGTCCGAACCGGTTCGCGAACCATCTATCTTCGCACGATAATAGGTAAGCGAGGTCTTGTCCGATCCGCTCGATTTTTAGCGCATCTTGTAGCGGGAGAAGTTAGCTACAAGATGAACTAAAAATCGAGCCGATCGGACAAGAACTCGCTTACTTATTTTTGTTCGCAGTTGTTGGTCGAAATGGTGGGGTTTGTGGCGAAAGGCTTGGCTAGGATCCGGTTCGTACGGACCAAATCGGTTCGTCAATTGTACGAACCCCGGGCGGTTCGTTGCCAACACTACTTGTAAGTATACTTGGCAGCCGAGGCCGGGTAACCGCCCTTCATATATAATCTCCTCGCAAATTGCTTTTGGCACGCTAGCGATTATCTTACCTACATACTGTATAATTGATATCTTTACCACTTATTCCCATTTGCAACCGTATCTACACGTATTCACCCATACGAGGACGTTCGTCCTTACACTATAATCGCTTTTCAGTCACCAGATATATTTCGCTCACGGGGTTTCGTGATTTGTTTACTTTTTCGACCCGTCAGGACACGTACACAAACAGACGATTTGTAGATTTCATATAATTGCAGCCTCAATACCTCCAAAGAAGCCAATTAGAAGTCAAGTATTTGTCACTGACAATCGCAAAAGCGAGGAAACTCTACAGGCATCGATGGCTAGCTGCCAACGGGCTCCAGTCGAGAGACCATCGGTTCTTCCGGAGGACGGAATAAGAGATAACACCGCGATCGATGATAATCTCGATGCCAACGACAAAAATGCGAATCCCGACGACGGTGATCTCAATCCTGAGTGGGAAAATACACACGTCAGAGAAGACGACGACTTCTCAATTATGATTACCGAAGATGATCACCGCGACATGGCCACCCAGAATCGAGTGATGTGGAAGCTTGTTTTCAAGTAACAAGCCATAATTTGAGCCGAACAACGTGCCGAGCACAACGTGAGAGCAGACGAACGATCGGAATGGGCCCGGGAGAGACAAGCAGCTCAGGATCTAGAGGCTGCTAGGGAGCGAGCCGCGAAGCAGGAATGCGGTAAGTCTGGAATCTTTAAGATGGTCGACCCTGAGCGATACTACGTGGGCACCCCCGAATTGGATAACTTATTCAGTGTCCTCCGTGGGAACTTCGACACACACCAATATCATTTCCCGAACGGCGCACCGGATCAAGTCAAGTACGCCTTGAACCTACTCGGCAGTTGGAGCAGCCATAAGGATCCTTCGCAATGGAAAACGAAGATGGAGGACCCAGTCACTTGGGGCGGAAGGTTATGGAATTCGAATATCCCTGCCATGAACGATTTCAACCTCTTCGTTGAACAACTCCAAAAGATGTACAGCGACCCTGACTGCGTGCTGAACGCAGCCATGCAGACCTACCGAGAGTTCGACTAGGTATTCCATGACCAGGAGGAACCAGTACGGGTATGGGCCAACCGGCTCCGTACCTTGTAGCGAGAAGCCGAATGGAACAAAGAACAGGACCCTAAGAGGTTATACGAAATGGTCTGGATGGAGATGAAGCCTGGATTACGATCACAGATTAAACTCTTGACGATAAACAGGAGGTTCAGAAGCATCAACAAGCCTTTCAACCGAGCAGCAGCCGCAGAATTCGAGGATGGGCCAGGAAGGATGAGCGGGAGACAACAACAACAGCAGCAGCCTCAACAGCAAAAGCAGCCGACGGACACATTCCATAAGGGCGGCAAGTGGGGCTACCGACCATCCATCTCCGAGCCGGGAAACACCACCAGCAACAGATCCGGCCAGCCTGGATCGAACAAACACGGCAAAACAGGCCGAGGACAGTCAGGCTTACCGCCAGCACCATAGGTTTCGACGGAGGTCTTTGAAAGCCGACGATCCAACGGCAAATGCTTACGCTGCGGATCGCCGAACCACAAAGCAGATTTCTGCCCCAAATATTCTGGAGGAGGTAACCCACCACCTCAAGACCAGAAGCTAGCCCCAAGTGGCAATGGAAAACAGCAAGTCAAACGACAGAAGTCGTTCGATAACCAGCAGGCAAAAAACTGATAAGCCTCTCTCGGCATCCAGCCTGGCGGGAGAAGTTCGACGAGGCACAGTTGCGTTTGGAAAGGTTGGCAACGTAGGCATTGATGACGATGATGGATAGCATACAACTATATCGGATCGCCTTGAAGCCAAGGGTGGTGTTAGAGAGTCCAAAAGCTCTCATGTCAAGTCAGTACTTATGCGGCACGGCCAGACCGGACACGTCGCATATTGCCCATGAGATTTTTATAAGAGGTGGGAAGGGGGAGATACAACTCATACAAGCACTTATCGATTGCAATGTGACGAGCATCTTCAAATCCCCGAGATTAATCAAACGGCTCGGTTTACCGGACGAACTGGCTTTCGTCACGACTCTGGGCCTCAACGGCCAGGTGATGGCTCATGCGAGCGAGAGTCAAACAACGGCGATCACGGTTCAATACTTGGAGCACTTATCACTGGTTCAGGAATCGGATGTGGTAGTTGTGACCATGCGGGCTAATGACTTGGTTTTGGGGTTGCCTTGGTTCCAGTCCAGGAATCCTGATGTCGAGTGGCAACACGGTCGACATTTGGCTCTGTAACCCCAGAGGGAGCAGAAGTAGTTGCAGTGGACCAGGCAAACCAACCGGAATGCCTTGGGAATGCACCAGGATCTAAGGCTAGGTAGGAGACGTGTTCCGAAGGTGGCTTTACTCCGGATATTCAAATGCTTGGAGCTACTGCCTTCGACAATCTACTGGCCAGAAGAGAGGTCGTCAGAACATTCTTCGTAAGAGTGGAGGATTGTACAGGACTGTCTAGAGCGACCGTGGAAGGCTGTAAGGACGTACGTCCTCGTATGGGTGAATACGTGTAGATACGGTTGCAAACGAGATTAAGTAATATATATCAATTATGTGGTGTGTAGGTAAGATAATCGCTGGCGTGCCAAAAGCACTTCGCGAGGTGATTATATATGAAGGGCGCATACCCGGCCTTGGCAGCCAAGTGCACCTGGGAGCCAAGTGCGCTTGGGAGCCAAGTGCGCTTGGGAGGGCCAAGTGCACCAGGGAGCCAAGTGCACCTCGCACCGCCATTACATCATCCCCCTCTTTATCAGCAGACCCCCTGGGCTGCAACATATATACATGAAGAAAGACAAGATAAGGTGTGTATGCCTTCGTACGTCTGCATAAGTCCCGCGACCGATCGGTGCCATCAAGGCGACCTCACGGCGGATCCGGCGCACGGGGAAACCCAACCCCAAGGGGAGATGGTAAAACCCGTGCCGACGCCATTTATACCGGGCCGAGATCCATAAGAAACGAAGAGAAGAAAGAGAAGAGAAGGAAACGTCCAATTGACTCTGAATCCTCCAAGTCCACCTCCGGATCCAAGCAATTGATCCTCATAGTGCTAGCTCGGTGGTGCTCGAATCGGTAAATGCCATTGGCCGACTTGCGGGCGTCATTCGGCACCGATATATCGTAGTATGCCGGACGAAGTCTCGACTTCCGACTAATCCATCGATCGTTCGTATACGATTTCTTTCGTTGAACGCGTTCGTGAACGTCGTCTGAGAGGCAAGGCCATCGCGACCGGTATCGCATCGCTGCAGGAGTCAACTAGCATAATTGCATGATGTACTTATCTTGGTCATAGCTGCTGCTCTTGAGAGCTTCTCAGATTCGAATGATTTCTCCAATTCCATGTCATCTGGATTCGACTTTCCGTTGTCATCCTGCTTCAGATTGGTTGACTTGTGTCGGCCTCGTTTGGCCCTCGATTGCAGTCATATATGGACATGTATTCGTCATGCTCGTTCGAGTTGCGGTATCTAACTCGTAAGTGTGCCATATGGTCGTACTCACAAAGTAACCAAGTATGCTTCAGGTGCATCAAGGCAGTCATTCTCCGATTTCCATGCCTTCGACTTTCGAATCCACGAAAGTAGTGGGTTTGCACACGCCATGCCCTTCCGAGCCTAGCTGTAGGGGTCACGCCCTAAATCTAGCTTGATACGGTTAACCACCACTATCTGCAGCGACGTCAATCGATTATCATCATGGCTTCGTTTGGTACTTCTCGGAGATAAAGGCCAATTGCGGAGCATATTCGTTCGTGGATATATCTAATTCGTAAGCATTCCGTACAAGGTCATAGTTACCATGTAATTCAGTGCATTTGCGCTCTTGGAAACTCCACGAAGCCTGCATCCGAACAGCCTCGTATGTCCGATCAAGAGCCTAAGCTCACATCCCATTCCGATGTATCTGTAACCTGGAGCTTCTACTCCCATCCTCCTAATCCAACGTAGGTGCGCTTCCATTATGCCGCACATTCCGATGAGGTGCAATTCCGATAAGATGCACATTCTGATAAGGTTCACATTCCGTGCTGATTAATGATCCATATCTCCGACCTCGAACATCTCTTTGCCGCCGGCGTATTTCGTCCGACGGGTTTGGGCCTCCATCAGGTTTCCTCGGAGATTTCGGTGCATCTCCTCCAGGCCGACTGCCATGGTCTCATAGATTTCTCTGCTCGGTATTGACATCTCGATATTGACGTGTCGATAGACGGCTTCGTAGACTCGGTCATTCTGTATGCCATTCGATTGAGCTCCATTCGGATAATATCTCTGATCCGGTAGCCATCTCGACTCTATGCCGGTAGCCCCATCGGAAGGCTTTGCTTCGCTGATAATCCTCGGCATCGTAATCATTGACTTCTCTGGTGTACATAGCCGTAACGGTGCTTCATGCCAGCACTTCCGGTGCGGTAATCATTTGCATTCGGAGTCGTTTCTGAATATCCGGTACGGTTATCCCTCTCTTTGTGGTCGGAGCTCCGTCAACGACTCTCCAATTCCGATGCTGATCCTCGTATCGATTCTCGTGTCGATCCTAATACCTCCAATTGCCATCGTGGTTCGATAAGTAAATATCTCTAGATCATAGTGGGGATCTTGATTCCGATCATTTCATCGGTATGTCCTAAATTTCAGATCTGCGTATCTGCACTCAATTGCTAGTCTCGTAGCTTGTCATCTAAAATAAGACTTTCTTAAGAAAAGGAGAAAGTTCCAAACGTAACCTCGCCATATAAGTAAATAGATTTATCATCATCCATCTCCAACCCTCTCCAGCCATGACCATCCGTCTCCGGCTATTCGTTTCCGGAATGTGCAAATCTGCACTCATACAGTCCACATTTCGTGGCTTCTCGACCGTCTTCTCATCCAGCCCGACAAAGATAGTTCTTGATCGCACTTCCGTAATCCATCCGGTGACATAACGTCCATCATAAGAAAACACCCACTCATTGATCCGTCCATATGGCATGGGATCTTAAGTCCAATTCCAGGATCCGGCTCTTGAGCACGCGATCTTATTCCACGCTATTTTGGGAATACCACTCCGCGCCACCATACGGCAGCACTTCTGCCCCCAGATCTTTGTAGAGCAGTAGGCTCGTACGATCATAACCACCAAAAGAGAATGCCTCTGTGTGCCGTGGTGACTGTTGCAGTCTCCAGCCCGTTTGTTTGTGGATAAATCGTCATTTGACATGGTATCGTCGTTTCGTCGACCATCATTTCGATCGTCTTTTCATCGATTCGGATGCAATTCGTTGCAGTAACCGTATGTGACTTGTAAAGTCTCTGCAGCATTATCAATGCATTCAGCGTTCCGAGTGCCTTTTCGTCATTTCCGCGGGTATCTATCATGTTTTGACATGGCTTCGCGTTACGGTATTCCATCTAATCGTAGGTAGATATCGTCTCTAACGTCCGTATGGGTTCGTATGACCCCGTAACTGCTCCATATGTGTGTTAGCCAATTGTATGTGCAAAAGATGGAGCGGGAGATGTTGCGGAATCCAGGAGGCCTTGTCATTAACGGGTTATCCTCGATGGGAACCCCCGCCGTCCAGTACTCCCTTCGTGACTCGGCGAGCCGGTAGCAGTCATTCAAGCACCGTCAATATGTAACTCTTCTGCCGCAACTACCGCCGCTGCTCCCTGCTCGCCCATCCAGCGCCTGGTACCTATCTCACCGTCGGTGATGCTTTCCATGGTCGCTCCCAGCAGCCCTGTACGAACTCCCACTCTTAGGAAGAACGTCCATCGACGACCTCTCCTCTGGCCAATAGATCGTCGAAGGCAGTAGCTCCAAGTATTTGAATATCCGGAGTACAGCCACCTTCGGAACACGTCTCCTCCCTAGTCGTAGATCCTGGTGCATTCCCGAGGCATTCTGGTTGGTCTGCCCGGTCCACTGCCACCACTTCCGCTCACCCCTGGGTTCGCAGAGCCAAAAAGTCGACCGCGTTGGCAATCGACGTCTGGATTCCTGGACTTGAGCCAAGACCACCCCAACACCAGCTCACACAGTGCGTCCACCGCGGCTGCCACCATTTGTACGAAATAAGCTCACTCAGCGAATCACGTACTTGTCACACCCAATTGGGACTGTCTGACAACCAAATAATGTCCTTGCCTCACCCAATTGGGACTGTCTGACAACCAAATAACGTCCATTCCCACTTGGGAATACGACAAGTATCAATTGAACCTCAAACTGTATATACAAACGGGATCCGCTGGTCTCCGAAGAGTGCCCAGATGGTCCATCCTCCGGTAGCCCCGCGTGGAACCTCAGATTCCCGGCTACAAATTAAAACCAAATCATCTCCATCGTATTCCTAGGAATCCGCTTCGTATGCCATCGTATGGGGACATATCTGTATTCGCTCGTTTGGCGATACGGTTTCGTTGACTTGTTCGACAAAATTGAATAGAGTTGGCACTGATGGCTTCCTCTCCTCACAATGATCTGCTAGCCACTTTAGAACCTTCGGGATTTATACTTCCCGTTCGGAGTTGTAGCACGATCCGCAATCGCTGCTCCACAATCTTAAACTTTGTCCGTCAATAGACGAATGATATTCATAATCATAACTGCCTAGGTAACTTGTTCGGAGTCGTAACTGTAGAGCCGTGGCTTCCGTCTACCTCCGTGGCTCGTTCGAATCGTATGTAATTGTGTAATCTCGTAAGGCCGTTTACGACCTCACATGACTTCCGTACCCGTAACTGAAAACGTCGGTGGCATCGATCGATTGCTCGGCAATCTCGCGCTTCGATCTTGTGTAAAAGAGGTGATTCTCGTAGCATTCGGCCTTCTCGGCTCTGTAGGCCTCGACCGTGTGTAAATTTGCTGGCGAAATGCTGATCCTCCGTAGACGCACTTCGTTCGACCAATGTGCTTGTTTATGCTTCGTGCAATTGTAGCCTTATCGACTTCGCGTTATGCTTGATTTTTGACAATTAACGCGTTCAGGGGTATCGTCGATTATAGATTCGCCAATACTTCATGCTTGATTGACTGCTGTCGATAGTATCTGACTCGTCTCGATAGTTCGCATGCGATTGCGCTCGTCGGACGAGGTTCGAAGAAATCTCTGGAGTAAGGCCGACTTCGGGATTGCCGGTGACACGTCTCTCGGGGCCACTTAGGCTCCGGAATCATTCCTGTAATCGTCAATTGACTCAAGTGGATGGTAACTTATCCGATCTCATCGCTCTCGCGATTGGTAGTCTTTAAGTTCTGATATTATGAAATCGTCGTGATCGACTTGGTTGCTGACGCGTCTCTGGAGGATTGGCCTCCGGAATCAACTCGGAATCGTCTCTGCTACCATCAGCCTCAATTGGGTATACTTATCAAGACTCTCTGCTTCTGGAATTGGTAGCTCTCAAATCCGTATGATTTCTCGTTCGGATGTGTCGCGATGCGTAGATCAAAAAAGGGTAATTCATGTTTTCAGGAGTGCCTATCATGGCAGGTGACGCGTCTCTCGGGTCTGATTGACATCTAAATCATCTCGGAATCGTCCCTACTACCGTCAATCAACTCAATTGGATGATTACTTATCTTGTATCGACAATCTAGCGATAGTTCTCGGTGTAGGTGTGACGCGTCGAAAAAGTAAGGAAATCACGAAATCCCGTGAGCGAAACGTATCTGGTGACTGAAAAAGCGATTATAGTGTAAGGACATACGTTCTCGTATGGGTGAATACGAGTAGATACGGTTGCAAACGAGAATAAGTAATATATATCAATTATGTGGTGTGTAGGTAAGATAATCGCTGGCGTGCCAAAAGCACTTCGCGAGGAGATTATATATGAAGGGCGCTTACCCGGCCTCGGCAGCCAAGTGCACCTGGGAGCCAAGTGCACCTCGCACCGCCATTACAAAGGCATTGCTGAAGAAGGTGAGATTGGCCCCAGGTGCTAGACGGGCAAGCAGGGAGCAGTGGCGGTAGTTGCAGCTGAAGAGTTACATATTGACAGTGCTTGAATGACTGCTACCGGCTCGCCGAGTCACAAAGGGAGTACTGGACGGCGGGGGTTCCCATCAAGGATAACTCGTTATGACAAGGGCTTCTGGATTCCACAATCTTCGCTTCCATCTCAGAGATTTCGAACACAAAGCTAAGGAAAGTACAGATGGAGCCCTGGCGGCTGAAATGGTGTCTACAGACGACGGCGGCCATATCCCGGCCAAATATCAAGAATTCGTAGAGGTCTTTAGCAAGACCAAGGCAGAGATGCTGCCACCGCACCGGTCAATTGACCACGTGATCGATTTGGAACGCGGACACACACTGCCATATGGACGTATCTATAATCTGTCGGAGGTTGAGTTAAGAACTCTAAAGGCTTACATCAAGACAAACCTGGACAACGGCTTCATCCAGCGGTCATCATCACCGGCGGCGACGCCGATACTTTTTGCAAAGAAGAATGATGGCGGTTTGAAACTCTGAAGTTGACTACTGAGCTCTGGACACGGGCACAATCAAGAATCGGTACCCCCTTCCATTGATCTCGGAGATGCTTTACCGTGTTGGCAGTGCCAGGATGTTTACGAAACTCGACCTTCACAGAGTATATCACCCACCGCATTCGCATTAAGGAAGGTGACGAGTACAAGATGGCTTTCCAAACCCGATACGGCCAGTTCGAGTACAACGTCATGACATTTGACCTTACAAATACACTGGCTATATTTCAGGCTTATATCGACGATTGCCTGCAGTCTTACATCGACGACTTCGCCGAGTGCTACCTCGATGACATCTTGATCTACTCCGCCTACGAGAAGGAGCACGAAGAGCACGTACGAAAAGTACTGCAATGGCTGCAGGAGTTCGGCCTCTATTGCAAAGCAGAGAAGCGCCAATTTGGAGTCTCAGAGGTTGGATTCTTCGGCTTGGTCATCTCTGCCGAACGGGTCAGCATGGAAACGGATCGGATCGTGACGGTCGAGGATTGGCCAACTGCCAAGTCGGTACGGGACGTCCAAGTGCTTCTCGGCTTCACGAATTTCTATCAGAGTTTCATTCGGAAATATGCCAACATAACGGCACCCATATCGAACTTGCTAAAGAAGGCTACAGGAAAGCCAAAATGGAAGTGGCTGAGAGATGCAGAGCTGGCTTTCCGGAAACACAAAAAGGCCTTTACCATAGCACCGATTTTGCAGCACTTCAACCCAGCAAAGCCGATCATCCCCCAGAGGGGTGCGAGCGGCTTTGCGATCGCAGGTATTCTGAACCAGTATGATAGTTTTGGAACCCTTCGGCCAGTAAATTACTACTCTCGGAAATTCTCTCCGGCTAAGCAGAACTACAACACGTACGATTGGGAACTCCTCGCCATTGTCGAGACCTTCAAGCAATGGCGGCACTATCTGGAGGGCACCCATCACAAAGTACTGGTGCGGTGTGACCACAAGAACCTTGTGTATTTCCAAACTTCCAAAGTGCTCTCACGGCGACAAGCTTGGTGGTCGGAAATCCTCTGGGCATACGACTTCAGCATCCAATACTTGGAAGGCGTCAAAAACCCCACCCACGACCAGTCGAGACGGCCCGACTATGAGATCGGCTGTGAGACGCCTGTCGGACAGCTGTTAGCGACCACTACACCTGTTGTTGAACCCTATGATGACCTCCTACCGTCGATTAAGAAGGCCCAGACTACTGACCCATTGGCAGTCGACATCTCGGGTAAGTTAGTCGATAACCCAATGGCCACAGTCGAAGTCAAAGCCACAATCGAAGCCAAAGCCACAGTCGAAGCCAGGGCCAAAGCCAAAGCCAAAGACAAAAACCAGTGGAGCATCGACGCTGGAGCTCTGACCTATGAGGGGAGGATATACGTACCTGTGGACGATGCACTCCACGGCAAAGTGATAAGTCTCTTTCATGACAACCCCGAGTCTGGTCACTTTGGAGCTCTCAAAACTGCTGAGCTTGTCTCTAGGGATTTCTATTGGCCTACGATGGACACGTACATAAGGAAGCACGTCAGCGGCTGTGAAGTATGTCACCGAATTAAGGCCCCATGGCATGCCCGCTACGGAATCAACATGCAACTGCCACCACCATCACGACTCTGGGAAGGCGTCACCATGGACTTCGTCACAGAATTGCCGGAATCAACCGGGTCCAGATACATGGGGATCCTAGTCATCGTTGATCAACTGACAAAGATGGCGATCTACCTGCCCTGAAGAAAGGATATCGACTCACCGGAGCTGGCCAGGCTCTTCTTCAAGCACGTGATCTGCTAACACGGCGTCCCTGACAACGTCATCACCGATCGGGGCACCCAAGTCACGAGCCGATTCTGGACAATGATCGGCAGCCACATGAGTATGGATCACCGACTGTCGACTGCATTTCCTCTGCAGACGGAGGGCCAGACGGAGCGTCAGAATCAGGCGATGGAGTAGTATGTTCGAGCCTGCTGCAACTGTGAGCAGGATAACCGGATGGAGCTTCTACCATTGGCCGAATTCACGTACAACAACTCCGTACATGTTTCGACAAGGATGACTCCCTTTTGAGCCGATTACCAACATCAGCAAAAACCGATTTTTGTTGATTAAGGCTATTCAACGTTCTGCACCCATGAATGCCGAAACACAATGTGGTTGTTGGCGACAATGCAACTCAGGGGTGCATCGTGGCGAAGATGTAATGAGACGTTCAGAACACATTCATGAATGCTTCATGAACCTCGCTAAGTAAAGCGGAAATTAATTTTTTCACCGTTTACGCTTCACAATTAAGGTCACAAATGCAATTTCCAAACTAAAGTACGCTTGTATACGAGTTCTCATTAAACTAAGATCCAGCCTCCAACACTAATTACTAGCTTCACAATCTGATTTTATCTCTACCACACCATCTGACTATAATACTAGGAGTAGAGCAGCCAGTCACGGCCGAGAGCCAATTATGGACGTACCCCATCCTGCTTGCACCGGCTTAATGTACCCGGCGAGACGAATCGAATGGCCCTATCCACGAGTTAATTGGAGTTGAACTGCAAAAGTTAGATGTATTGAACAGGAGGAGGAGGAGGAGGCCCGGGTGGAACAGGAGAAAGAGGAGGAGCTGTGGAGCAGCCAGTTGAGAGCCAATAATCGATGTACCCAAACGTGCTTGCACCATCTTGATGTACGTTGCGAGACGAATCGATTGTGCATACCCACGAGTCAACCGGAGCTGATCTGCAAAAGTTCAAAGGGGGATCAGCACCGGAGGAGAAGCAGGAGGAGTAGAGCAGGAGGAGTAGAGCAGCCAGTCGAGAGCCAATACTGGGCGTACCTCCGCGCGCTTGCACCGTCGTGATGTACTCGGCGAGACGAATCGATTGATCATACCCACGAGTCAATCCGAGTTGATTTGCAAAAGTTCGAAGGGGGTGAGCACTGGAAGAGGAGGAGCACAAGGAGGAGGAGGAGGAGGAGTAGAGCAGCCAGTCGAGAGGCAAGAATGGATGTACGCAGTGTGCTTGCACCATCTTGATGTACTCGGCAAGATGAATCGATTGAGCATACCCACAAGCGGATCGGAGTTGATCTGCAAAAGTTTGAAGCGGGTCAGCACTGGAGGAGGAGGAGGAGGAGGAGGATTCGAAGGGGGTCAGCACTGGAGGAGGAGGAGGAGGGTTGTGAAGGTGATGGTGATGGTGATGGTGATGGTGATGGTGATGGTGACAACGGTGCAAATAAATAGTGGAGCAAGTGGAATTAGAATTCAGGGGTGTAAATAGTTGTCAGGATAATGGCGATGGTGATGGTGATGGCGATGGTGATGGTGATGGTGGTGGTGGTGGTGCCAACAGTGCAAATAAATCGTAGAGCGAATTCACGGGTGTAAATTGTTGTCAGGGTGATAGCGATGGTGATGGTGATGGTGATGGCGACGGTAATGGTATTGGTGATGGTGATAGTGATGGTGATGGTAATGGTGATGGTGATGGTGATGGTGATGGCGATGACAGTGCAAATAAAGGGGTTCACGGTTGGTGAGATTTTTTTCTAAGTCGAAAATCAGCAGGTACAAATGGTACACTGGCTGGTATCGAAACTAACCAATTGAAAGAGCCAATTGATCATTTCAACAACGTTAAAAAGCGTCCAAAAAAGTAATTTGAGTAAATACTGTACCAGCCAATTTCAAAAACCTCGGAAACCTGGAAGAAAGCTCGGAAACCTCAAAAGGAAAAAAGTTTTTTTGCTGATGAATACAATCAGCCACTACAGTTTAAGGCTCCGAAAGACCCATCGAAGCCAAAATCAGAGGCCAAAGCAGATACCTTGGCAGTCGGGCTGGAAGAGATGCACCACACCCTCCGGGAGAACTTATTAGAAGCCCAAGCCAGCCAGACGAATTACGCCGGCGGCAAAGAAATGACCTTCGAAGTTGGTGATAAGGTCTGGCTCTCGACTCAGAATATCATGAGGGCAAGGGCATCAAAGAAGATAGATCACAAGCGTGTGGGTCTGTACACGGTGAGTAAAGCCATCAACAAGAATGCTTACAAATTATACTTGCCAAAGACGATGCGTATTTACAATGTGTTTCACGTCTTCCTGCTTAATACGTACTTGCCGCCTGCCATCGGCCAGCCACCTTCGGAACTGCAACCGACGATTGTCGATGACACGGACGAGTGGGAGGTCGATCGGATTCTCTATTCCAAGCGTTGCTATCAGAAGATCCACTATCTCGTTCAGTGGGCCGGTTACAACTACCTACGTACGAGCTTGGAGCCGGCAGAGAACCTCGAGAATGCTCAAGAAATAGACGATGAGTTCCATTGGGAGCACGCAAGAAAGCCACAGCCATAATCGATGTCATCGCCATGGACAGTTCAGAGGTTGAGCATCCAGGGGCAATTGGATATTTCCTTCTCTTCTCTTTCTTCTCTTCATTTCTTATGGATCTCTGCCCGGTATAAATGGCGTCGGTACAGGTTTTACCATCGCCACTGGAGGTGGAGTTTCTCCGTGAACCGGATCAGCCGTGAGGCTGCCGTGATGGCACCAATCGGTCGTGGGACTTACGCAGTCGTACGAAGGCGTACGCACCTTGTCTTGTCTTTTTTCATGTATATATATGTTGCAGCCCAGGAGGTCTGCTGATAAAGAGGGGGATGATGTAATGGCAGTACCAGGTGCACTTGGCTCCCAAGCGCACTTGGCCCTCGTAAGTACATTTGGCTGCCGAGGCTGGATAACGGCCCTTCATATATAATCACCTCGTGAAGTACTGTTGGTACATTAGCGATTATCGTACCTACATACCGTATAATTAATATCTTTACCATTTATTCCCGTTTGCAATTGTATCTACACGTATTCACCCATACGAGGACGTACGTCCTTACAACCACCTGGATAATCACATTGAGAGTATTCCCAAAGGTATCACATCTAGGACTCCCAAGGAGCCTGCCATGTACTAGTATTGCTATCCTCTGTGGTTTCTGGAATCCTCTCCTATAGGGGTACTTGCCAGTTTGGCCCCCCAGAGATTGGATTCATTAGTTCTGGTTATAAGCTTATCGCACAACAGATCTTTCAATTTTCACGATCGTATTAGATGACAGTCTCCAAATATGATAGAACCTACCAGTCCACTTGATCCGGTCAATCAAGAAAGTATATGATGATCGTATATATTTCTTCAGTTACAGATCACTATCGGATCTGGATGCATGTATCACTCAGTGACAGCATAGTACACAGAAGTTATCATACAGGATTTCAAAGATTCCTGAATTTCATTACTAGTTTCTGGACTGCTAAAATTTGTTAAGGGAAAACCCCTAACATTACCTCCAACTCTAGTTCCGGTGACCTCAATAGAAACTCTATCGGAAGAGGTGAACAAAGTAAAGGATACCACTCAGAAAGTACTAATATATAAAAGTAGAAGTGTACTATATATGTAATGGCAGTGTCAGGTGCACTTGGCTCGCAGGTGTATCGGGAACAAATCCCTGCGCCCGGGGGAATTAGTCATGACCATTCATCGGTGGTGCGTCAGGAGCATCTGCAATGTCGGTGGACAGGGTAACATGTAAGACCGCGACGATACGATGTGAGGCACTGCAAAAACAACTCCTGACGCTAGGTTTTCACACGGTCGCATATCACTCTGCACAGAATTTTGGGACGCTTAATATACCATGTTCTTCCTCTGGCCGGTGCAATTGCATGGTAACCAGCCAGCCGTTAGCCAGCCCGGCTCAATCTCGTCCAGCCAGCCGAGAGCCAGCCCAGCTCGATCATCTCCCGCCAGCAGAGAGCCAGGCCGGCTCGATTGCACCCAGCCAGCTGAGAGCCAGCCAAGCTCGATCATCTCCCGCCAGCCGAGAGCCAGCCCTGCTCGATCGCGTCCAGCCAGCCGATAGCCAGCCCAGCTCGATTATCTCCCGCCAGCAGAGATACCGTCCAGCCAGCCGAGACCCAGTGTAATGGCGGTGCCAGATGAATTTGGCTTGTGAGCGCATTTGGCCTCGTAAGTGCACTTGACCTCGTAAGTGCACCTGGCCTCGGAGGTCCACTTGGCCTGGTAAGTGCACTTGCCCACGTAAGTGCACTTGGTCTCGTAAGTGCACTTGGCCTCATCAGTGCACTTGGCCTGGTAAGTGCACTTGGCCTGGTAAGTGCACTTGGTCTCGTAAGTGTACATGGCCTCGTAAGTGTACTTTGCAGCCGAGACCGGGTAAGCGCCCTTCATATATAGTCTGACCCATTTTCCCCCTTACTTTCAACCGTATTTGCACTCTAAGTGCTAAGTTCTAAGTTCTAAGTTCAACTCTATGATACTTCTCTCTCTTTCTCTCTCACAGTCTCTCTCTTTATTTGCAATGCTAACAGATGTACAGACAATTTTAACTGAGATAATCAGCCGGTCGTTATCGATCATCTCCAGCCAGCCGAAAGCCAGCCCGGCTCAATTGCTTCAAGTTAGCCCAGCTCGATCATCTCCAGCCAGCTGTGAGCCAGCCAGGTTCAATCATCTCACGTCTGCGGAGAGCCACACCGATTCAATTGCATACAGCCAGCCCGGCACGATCATCTCCCGTCAGCGGCGAGTCAGCACGGCTTGATCGGGTCTACTCAGTTGACAGCCAGCCTAGCTCGACCTCCACGCGCACCTGATCAAAATGCTAATGTTTCTGTCCAGATCTGCTCGTCGCATACAGCTAGTCGAGAGCCAGCATGGCTCGATCGTGTGTAGCCAGCACGGCTCGATCGCATTCAACCAGCCCGGCTCAATCATCTCCCACCAGTGGTGAGCCCGCATGGCTCGATTGCATCTAGTTAGTTGACAGCCAGCTCAGCTCGACCTCCAAGCGCACCTGATCGAAATGGTAATGCTTCCGTCCAGATCTGCTCGTCGCATACAGCCACCCGAGAGCCAGCACGGCTCGATCGCGTGTAGCCAGCACGACTCGATCACGTCCAGTCAGCCGACAGCCAGTACGGCTCGATCCCATCCAGCCAGCCGACAGTCAGCCCAGCTCAACCTCCAAGCGCACTTGATGAAAATGCTAATGCTTCCGTTCAGATCTGCTCGTGCTCGTCACATACAGCCAGTACGGCTCGATCGCGTGCACCCAGCATGGGCCGATCGCGTCCAGACAGCTCAGAGCCAGCCAATCCCAATCGTCTTCCGCCAGCTGAGCCAACCGTTTGCACCCAGCTTGTATCGATCTTCTCCACCCGTGCACTAGCTCCATGTGCTGCCCCAAGTGCCTCCAAGATCTAAAATGATTATTTGTATATAGTTAGCAATAAATTTGTGACACAGGTGTATGACTTTAAGTAATCAATTGACGGCTCTGGTAAATCAAGGCTGTGACTGGGAAAGGTGTGCACACAGCATGGCTGCATCAGTAAGAATTATATACACTGTATAGCTGCGACAGTAATGAATGCTGTGTCAGGAGGACCGAACGCAATGCCAGAAGTTGTATATACACATGTGCAGTGTCACTCTATGATGAGGCTCAAGGGATTTCGATTAAAACGTCCGATACGCCCTAGGCCCACGTACGGCCTGGGCGCGACATGATTTTTTCCCGATGTGCACTTGGCCTTGTAAGTGCACTGGGCTCGCAGGCACACTTGTCCTTGCAAGTACACTTTGCAGCCGAAGCTGGGTAAGCGTCCTTTATATATAGTCACCTCGCAAAGTACTTTTGACACGCTAGCGATTATCTTACTTATTTACTTACTTATTTACCTTACAATTGATATCTTTATCACGTATTCTCGTTTGCAACCGTATCTATAGGTATCCATCCATACGAAGATGTACGTCCTTACACTATAATCGTTTTTCAGTCACCAGATACATTTCACTCACGGAGTTCGTGATTACCCCTTTCAACACATCAGACTTACACCAAGAACTATCGCTAGACTGCCAATATAAGATAAGTAATAATCCAATTGAGGTGATTAACAGAAGTAGAGCCGATTCCGAGATGATTTAGATGACAATCGGTCTTCAAGAGATCTGTTACCTGCCATGTTACGTACTCTGAGAACTCGAAATGTCTCCATTCATTATCTATACTTAGTATCATCACTAGATTGATGAATCAGGATATGTATACCCTTCAATCGATTTCATTGATGGTAGCAGAGATGATTCTGAGGTCAATTGACTCCGAAGAAATGTGTCACCAACAATGATAGTTAAACCTGAGAAGGCCTCCAAGCAGGTTTAATGAGATCCATCGCATACGGACAGATGAACGAGACGAATCGAATCTATTCGAGTATCAAGTGCTAGAGAATCTTCATCAACATCTCTCTCACCTATCGATTGATTGGTTCTACGATACCTCTTTTCCAAGGGGTTACGCCTCGGAACCCATTATCGCTACGGTGATGATTCGGGATAAGTATTCCATCTATTGGATTGATTGACGTGAGCAGTATCAATTCCGAGATGATTCACATGTCAATCGGTCCTGATACATTTGTGACCGGCCTGATAGCCAAACGGTGGAGAAGTTCTTGAAATACATTCGATGAAACCATTCACTTACAAACGATCGACTGAAATAACTGGGAGTACCATTTAAGAGAACCTATTGAACAGCTCGAAGTGCAAGCGAAACCTTCATCGATGATACTCTTATACGTGTAGATTAATCGGTTCTACGATAGTTACCCCTCAACGTATCTGTTCATTGACGATCGAGTCTGACGAGAAGTCACCGACGATAAACTAGTTGAACGTACTGAACAGCAGTTGTGAACCGTACTTGAAGATTACCTTTCTACAATCTGAACGAAATCTCTGAAGTGCACTTAACGATTACCTTCCCCTGAACTGAGCAGAAGCTCTCAAGCGCACTTGAAGATTATCTTTCGATGATCAGAGCGGAAGCACTAAAGTGCACTCGAGATTACCTTCATACGAATTGGGCGGAAGGTCTGAAGCGCACTTGAAGATTACCTTTCTACGATCTGAGCGGAAGATCTGACATGCACTCGACAATTACCTTCCTACGACCTGAAGTGTACTTGACGATTACCTTCCTCCGAACAGAGCGGAAGCGTCGAAGTGAACCTATGCAGAATGATTATAGAAGTACAGAGGTGAACTTACAGAGAAAGACTACCAATAGGCAGAGTTTAAGACTCTGATAGTGGAGCTGGGGTCGCAGACTGTGAAACAGCTCTGAATGGGAAGTATAATCACCGAATGTTCTAAAGTGTCAAGCAGATCGAAGCCGATACTCCATTGTGCGATTCTACAAGACGGATGAGCAAAGAGGCCGGATTGGTCTCACATCGTTCACCAAATACTTATACGAGATTGACACGGTGAGATGCAGCGCGTTCGGTCTCCAATTGACTGTGGCTCAACGAGGACCATTATGGTCCCGAGGCTGCTCAGGCGACTCTGGCTACCACTATCACACGAACCGGCATTCATCTCCATCCGGGCCTCGATGGGCAGGTGGTGATGTCTGCGACGAAGAGTCGAAAGACGATCATCTCGGTTCAGTACTTTGAGCATCTTTATGGCCCGGAGGCTGCTCAGGCGACTCGGACTACCACTACCACACAAACCAGCATTCATCTCCACTCGGACCTTGATGGGCAGGAGGTGATGTCTGCAAAGGAGAGTCAAAAGATGAGCATCTCAGTTCAGTATTTTGAGCACTTAACTCCGGTTGACGAACCGGAGATGCTGGTTGTGCCTATAGCACACGACCTGGTTCTAGGCTTGCCTTGTTCAAGGCTAGAAACCCTGAGGTTGACTGGACGTCCGGTCAACCTGTAACCCTGTAGACCCCTAGCGGAGAAATATGGGTAAAGACCGCAGACTCAAATGAGTCGGTTGGCAGGGTAACATGTACGTTCGCGACGATACGATGTGAGGCACTGCAAAAACAACTCCTGGCACTAGGTATTCACACGGTCGCATGTCACTCTGCACAGCACCTTGGGACGCGTAATATACCGTGTTCTTCGTCTGGCCGGTGAATTTAATGGTGCTTGGTACTCGGTGGCAACACTGCTCTGCGCATTGTAATGACAATGCTATGCACGGCATATTACACCATAACTCTGCTTGCGTCTATGTCTTGGCTGGACGCAAGCAACTTGAAGGTCTGCCTATGAGTGCTTGGTGCTTGGTGGCATATCGGTGCTTGGTGCTCAGTGGCAACACTGCT
>MU122251.1:47718-80249 GCA_014904905.1 Wilcoxina mikolae CBS 423.85
CATTGTAATGACGATGCTCTGGATGGTATATTACACTATAATTTGCTTGCGTCCATGTCTTGGCTGGACGCAAGCAACTTGAAGGTCTGCCTATGGGTACTTGGTGCTTGGTAGCATATCGGTGCTTGGTGCTTGGTGGCAATGTAATGTTTATTAAGTCTATTTACAGTTCTAAACACTGTTTATACCCACTTCACCGCTGTATTTAACTCATCCTCCAGCATATAATAAACATCGTTACAGGTCGCTAGGTCTATATGACTATTGACTATCCATCCTTTATTCTCCGACTTCGACGAAATGGGCTCCTCTGGAATTAAGTCAGCCGCACCCACAATATTTCCTGCACTAATAACTACATATGCACCTCTGGAAGATTGTTTCACTACCCTGACTAGCTGCGATGCACTTTCCGGAATTCCACCGTTGGCTGACCTCGTCACTTCAACCTATGCTAGCCAAAAGGTATTCGTGCTGCACGGATGGATGACTCGCAGCTTGAATAGACGACGCATACGGTACGGTACGCATCCCTGCAGTGCCTTGTGAGACAGCTCCTGCCCCTCCTTACGTTGCGAAGTTTGAACCTATACCCAGTGATGGCGGGCAGCCCCAGAATACCATCGTTTATTTCCAGTACATCTGAGCATCTGAATGATGTGCTCGTCATACATATTGCGTGATTCTACCTCCAATCCATGGTCAATTGCGGCAGCACTGCTTAAGAGATCATCCCAATCGATATTTACCTGCTTGGCATGTAAGAAATGACGGGTGGCATCTTATAGACCGTTTCGGAGGACGTCATCACTGATTGTTTTCAAGAGGCCTTGAAAGTCCTTGACTTTCTCTTTTCCTTTGTGCTGCTGCGGAGATATCAACCTCAATAAACGACGTCTACTGGTAGTGGTTGCTTCCGCCGTCACTTCCGCCGTCACTTCCGCCGTCACTTCCACCGTCACTTCCGCCGTCACTTCCGCCGTCACTTCCACCGTCACTTCCGCCGTCACTTCCGCCGTCACTTCCGCCGTCACTTCCGCCGTCACTTCCGCCGTCACCTCCATCGTCACCTCCGTCGTCTGTGGAGCAGCTCGTTTACGATTCCATGCGTCGTGATTGGCCTTTCTGACAGCGAATGCATCACTCCGAAGGTAGTAGTTGATCATCTGAGTATAGTAATCACCTGTCTTGTTGGAGGCATTAAACCCGTCCTTAATCTGCTTCCGGTGACAACTTTTTCCAATCTTCGTCGACCACTGTTTAAGCGAACCGTACCGTTGTATCTGCTCTCGGAAGTGCTGCATGAGATGTATCTTGGGAAAGTTGAAATCGCTACCCTCTTCAATGTATTCGGCCATTTCTGCATCTATAATACCTGTCCAGGCGTCGCGAATGCGCTGTCGAAAGGCCGCCGTTTTGTTCAGGTTTACCTACAACTCGGCATCCCACTCGGCACACAATTCCGTACATCTCTCTTTGGCCTCTGCTGCAAGTCGTTTCCCAGCCCTGAATTGTTGAAACACATCCTTCAAATCGTGAAAGTGACGTAGAGCATTGTCCATGAGGTCTAGCGTTTCGTCATCGTGAGAGTCATACTGGCAATAGAAATAGACCTCAATAAGAGAGTGAGAGCACTCAACTGCACGGTCAAAAACATTGCGCTGGGAGGGGCTTGGGTTCCGCAGAGTATTGCGTACGACACCCACAAGGAATCGTATCATTGTCTTGATTTCTCCTCCGTTCCAACGCGAAACCTCCTCATATGCACATCTGGGCTTCGTCATATCAAGGTATGCAGGCACCCAGAGCCAAATATCATTGAACTTGTCAAGCCGCTTATGCTGCTTAAGATATTTGTGAAGCCATGTCAGGAGGTGCTTCAACATCCCAATATGCATCCTGTGGAGTAGATCAGGCTTGGGAAGATCGCTTGTAACGCTATTGATATACCATAATATGTTGAAACCTGGATTGACATCGTGGCGTTTGAGATAGGCGATGCTCTGGGGTGTATTTGAATCTGAGAGTATACGATAGATATTATGATCCCGGAGGTTGTGTCGCTCTTGTCGGTGGTGGGGTCGATTACCCATTTCCTGCAATGGGCATTCACACCAGTAGTATACACCATTCTTGATGTTGTGAAGGTCACGGTGCTCGGGGTAATCGGCCATCCATGCAGCCAGTATCGAATAACAATGCCTGAAGTTGCCATCGGCACAGCGGACATAGAAGGTGCGGGTCTCCGAGTCGGAATTGAGGGAGTCGGAATTGTGTACGGGTTGCAACACATGCTGCAGCACGTTCTGAGTGACCATACAGTTATGCTCCCTCTGAGCATTTCTTCTTTTGAGGGGGACATCACGCATCTTGAGGGGAATGGGCAAAAGGGCGACCAACAACACGCTGTGCATTGTATGCTTCATCCGTGCGGCTGCAGATAGGTTGCCGAACGTCATATATATTGGCCATGCCTTCTTGTCGCCAGAGAAGTTCGTGAGGTGGGTGCCATCAGACATGAATATCATTGGCACCAGTGTATCACCGACGGGTAGTGTTGTCTACACAATTGT
Organism: Wilcoxina mikolae CBS 423.85; assembly: GCA_014904905.1. Lineage (NCBI taxonomy): Eukaryota > Fungi > Ascomycota > Pezizomycetes > Pezizales > Pyronemataceae > Wilcoxina > Wilcoxina mikolae. The sequence goes on from MU122251.1 coordinate 50,292, forward strand.
GAGCATTGTAAAGGGTATAGAGTATTGTAAAGGGTATGCTAAGAAGGAAGCTTACCTGCTTGTCCAACCACCAGTCTCAAGTATGCATCTCGTTGTAAACACGGTGCCCAGTATCATTGAAGCAACGTATCGGTGTGTATGTAAGATGTTCCTCGTATGCTGGCTGTCGGAGTAGCCATTTTGCACACTCTATAAGGTCACAGTGCCAAAACTCAATTGCATCCGGATGCTGCTCATTCCATGCCATCTGCAATGTAGCTTTCTTCTAGGAGTCATGGCCAAGTCCGTCCTCCATCGCGTCGATTTTCTGGCAGATGTTGTAATTTGATTTCAGAGAATCACGCACGGACTCTTTAAGGCCGCAGTTGCCCTTCAGGAAGTTGTCGATGACGTTGGTGGGAAGACCTTTCAATGTGACCAGCTTTGCAAAATTGTACTCCTCCTTACTGTCGAACGGATGGAAGGGGTTGTCCAAGCATTGCTCAGCATTGTGCTCGTCGTGGTTCGGAACGTATGCGACAGGGGCTCCAGCATCGGGATATTGGAAGCTTTTTGTATTTGAGTCGAATTCAGATGGTTCTGGAGAAGGTGACGTGTGCAACAGAGGAAACGCGTCAGGATCGTCAACGTGGTCATGGTTGACATGAAAACCACTGTGCGAATCGTCGACACAACGCTGAGAGTTTTTTCGAACGCGTTCAGCGGGCTTGGAGTCTGTCTTCGCCTGAAGAAGTTGGGCGCGATATCGAGGATGGTCGCTGTCGATATGTTTGAATAGCCACAGGTCAGACTTGTAGGGTTTCAAGCAAACAGGGCAGAAACGATTCAGAGTTCGTATGGGAGGCATGGTACGCGTGGTGAAGACAATGCTGAGGGCTGTGTATGCTGTTGGTAGAATGTTATGAGTATTGCCAAGCAGGGGTAATGGAGCTGCATGGCGTACAAAACTCACAGAGCTGTATATAAAATGCCAAGACCCTGGAATATTCTGCAGACAGAGTTTGTCATGATGTAGCCACGCCCAGAGCCTAATTTGACCCTAATTGATAGGCAAATATAAGAAAGAATCCATGGACTTGCTTGTTAACTTGCTTTTTTGAAATTTGGCTGGGCGGATGATACAAAACGCAGACGAAAACATGTGATATCACTCGTTTCGTGTGCCAAGACACATGTTCAGAGTTCATGATACCACCGCACAGTGTCTATTGGTGGTGCTTGGAAAGGCCTATTCACTGCCAGAGATGCCGGTGACACTTCTAGAACTTCATATGGCAGGTTCCGACTGTTTGTGACACCACACTGCATCATTATGTTGGAACTTGATGTCACTGCCATATGATAGGAACCCAAACTGACAGACTTCAACGCTTTGACCCAACATTCGCATGATCAGTGTATCTCACTCTCAAGAAGTTGTTCAAACCACTCTCAGAGTTGTATAAAACATGAGGTGTATCTTTCAGGCCGAAAGGGAAGTGCCGATGACGACTCACACCCAGGAAAGCTCCTTTTCGAGTATGATGTTTGATATCACCAACGGTTTGAACTCTTCTGCGAGCTTCTTCACACGATTCCAAGCACCTTGATGGCCCATTCTGCACTGTATATATACTGCAGTACACTCCCTCCATATCAGTTCTTCTCCATCATCTCTATCTTCTCCATCAGTACCTATTTACCGTGACCACTCTCATCGTCGTTTTTAGACACATTAACCCTAACCCTGACCAACCCTGACCGACCCCTCATACGCCTTATATACAGCCCCGAACGTTGCTATGCCACCCAAAAAAGATCCAATCCACCCCCTCCAAAACCAATGCATTTAAGGACACACTCCACCTCGATGGTTTCGCCAAGCAGTTCATGGCCGAGCACATTCGCGGCCTTATTTGGATGTATGCCATTCACAGTGTCAAGGATGATGGCGCGATTGACTTGATGTATATCCTTTTTTTGGACTCAGTCACTACAAGGCACTTTGTACAGGTTCAGGGGATGTGGAAGCATCGAGCATCGACTCAACCAGGATACATGGAATGGTGACGTGGGTTCCGGGCATTTATCCGAGACTGTTTCGATAACACTCAGGTGCAGATGAACCGATGTCACAAAGAAAACCCATCTTTACCTACCGACACCGATACCGACCCTGACTCTGATGACTGCCACAACTGCGACAACTGCGACAACTGCGACAACTCCAAGCATGGCAAAGGCGATGCCAAGAAAGACACCTGGTATCCCGGGACTCCGAAGCTGCAGCCACCCTCCCACAAACGTGCAACACCACCGACAATCATTGCTTCTGCCCTCCAGAAGAAACGGAAACTTGAGGACATCTCCACCAATACCGTCCCTACGAGCCCAATGCCTATATACCCCTTCAGGGTTTGTATTTTCGACCCTGAAAGCTACGGCCCTGAAAGCTACAACCGTTGGGACAACATCTTTGTTCTCCACAGCTCGAATAGATGGCATCTCTCACGAGTCGAGAAGCTCACCGCAAAGGCCACACACCGTGCTGTGAGTCGCCTATGTCCTGCAAGAGATGTCAGTTGTGTTCTTGGGTGTGTTGTCATGTCCGGCGAAACCCCTCTGCAGCCATAGAATGTGGCTCGACTCAACAGCCACGACTCTGTGGCCACCATCTTTTCCGTTCCAGCTTACAACCCTCTCATCGTTGTGGCTGTTCTGAAGGCAATTGTAGTTGCGCCTCCAAGGATTGCAAGAGCTACTCCACCACCACCACCACGATCGTCTCCCCCGGAAACACCTTGTACCTCCGAACCTGCCGAGAGCCCGACACCTGCTCCCAGGTTCGTTGCAATAAACGACTCGGCAATAAACGACTCGGCAATAAACGACTCGGCAATAAATGACTCGGCAATAAACGACTCGGCAATAAACGACTCGGCAATAAACGACTCGGCAATAAACGACTCGGCAATAAACGACTCGGCAATAAACGACTCAGCAATAACACAACTGGAGGTGACTTCTACTCACCACGTCGAGTGTGCCTCTCTCCAAGATGTGTCATCGTCTGTGCTGGAGGAGTCAATGAGTGCCAGAGTTGCACGAATGGTGGAGACAGCACAAATTGTTGAGGCGACATCGCCAGTGGTGGTGGAGTTACAGCAACAGTGGGAGGTGAGGTCGCAAATGGCACAGGTTTTGGTGGAGCAGGAGACAATGTGTAAGGTTTCGTCAGTATCGGTGGGCGTTGATGAGTCCTCGGAGTCGGTGGCAATTGGCACGTACCAAGATGTCAATGCCAGTATGAGCTACACACAGCTCGAGGCGTCGCGTTTGATACCACCATGGATAGGTCAGCAATTTGAGTGATGATTTTCGGTATGTCCAACAGTGCTGCAAATGACTAGGATACTGATGCACGTAGGTTCAAGTTCGCGTTTGGGGGTTGGATTAGATTGGGTCTTTGTATGTCTTCTTTGGGTCGAAGATTGGGTCTTTGCATGTCTTCTTTGGGTCGGGTGGAGTCGTTTTTGCACTTTACAAAGATTGTTTTAGTATAATTTGGATTGTCTTGGCATAATTGGTATTTGATTGACTAATCGTACACAACACTTTTGTGACAAACTAATACGAAATCATGTGAATCTGCCCCTTTTTGAGAATATTTTCAGGTGCAATACTCAGCGACGTGTCAGTCCTTTTCCACACTGCATTACCCTTCATCTACATCGCAACTGCACTCTTTTTCCACCTTTCTGACATTCCTGCCTTTCTGACATTCCTGCCTTCTGAAAATACTGACAAGTTCCTGCCTTCTGAAAATGACCCGAACAACAAAGCCACTGCACAAGGCCATATCCTCAATTCCAAAAGCAGAACCGGCCACTCCTGCAGTTGTCTCCCCAATGCCACGTACAGCTAACGGTCATAAGAGGAAACTCACTTTGCAGTCTGACAAGCAGAAGCGAAAGCGGACAAAGGTTCCAGCCTCACGCAACGAAGGTTCGATTACTCAGGTCTCCTCAGCATCTACACCCATTACATCCGCACCAAATCCAGCCCTGTAACCGTCTCTGCCCCCACCGAATCAATCCTCCATTTCGATATCGCCAGCACCCAGTGTCATTTCCAACGTCGCTATTCGTTCAGCTACGAAACTTAGTCACCTCCGGAGTCCACACTCATTATCATCGGCTTCACAACTCATCCCATTGTCTCTGCCGAGGATACCGTCGAGTCTGTCGGCCAGCAGTAAACAACGATATGGCAGTCGAAGTGTCCTTGCACCAGGTGATCTTCGAGTTACTGCTGTACTGGAAACAATGCGTCACTTGATGGAGAAGCAACTGCTGAGCGAGACTCCATTTTCAACTGAAGCTGAGTTTGTACTGGTAGCTTATACAATTCAGAGAGTGGTAGATACCAACTAACATTGTTTCCAACACAAAGTCAGTAGAGCATTCCTGGCCGAAGGCATGCAGGCAGGAAGGAGTCAATATTAACTTCCAGGAATGTCAGAAGGAGTGTCTCAAGATAGTTAGGTATCTCCCAGAATTGCATTCTCACTGACTAACGTATGTCAGATCAAAAACAATTGCAATGCAGTCAGATCGCACATGATCAAGAAGGCCGGTGAGTGTGTAGGGAGACTATACAACTTGAACCGTTACAAAGATGATGAGCGCCACCTACACATTGACCGAATTTTCTCAGATTGAACATTCATTGTGCGCCAATGAGATCGTACGAACGAACCTGATGTGAGTTCAACCCCATCTGAGTTCTGTCTGCAACTTGTAGCGTCTCTAACACCACCAGGAACGAGCTAGCTACTTTCTTGCCAAGGAGATTCCACGATTTCTATATATACAATTCTTCCAACGAATTCGCAAACGCGGCAGGCTTTCGGAGGGCTGCCATGACTGAATTCGGGAACAGACACCCCCGGCACTGATTGTTTTAACCTGTACGGCATTGCATCACGCACTGACAGAGTGGCAAAGCAATAGAGGTATAGCTCCAACAAAGGTTGCAATCGATGACCTCGAACTTGAAATCCGGCGCAACAGGCCCGAGTGGGAGTACTACTTCAATCGAGATAATGACGGCGGTAAGTATGACTGTACGGCTTTCACAATGCATGCAATTGATCTAACATTTATTTTACAGAGACTTACACTGATCTCATGAATATATGGAACGATCTCCCATCTCCATTGAGACAGAAGGTAATCAAGTCCATAAGGGCGGCTCTCAACAACCTTATTCTACATGAAAAAGGAGCCAAAACATGCCACCCGTTACCAAGCCTTGTCGAGTGGTATCAAACAAGGCTGCGATGGAAGCCTTGATGATGGAGCCGGACATTGAGAATCCGAAAATGTCTGCGATTTGCATGCCCACTGCTAAAGATTTATCTTTCGATGCTGAGGATGGGATTGATGATGGCGACCATGATAGCGACAATGAGCATGATGACATTCACAGTGCCAGGAGTCGTGCTCAGCGACATCGTGGTCTCCACCTGGATGATGATGATCAGGTCGAGAATGAGGAGGATGAGGATGATGATAATGTCGAGAATGAGGAGGATGAGGATGAGGATCAGGATGAGGATGAGGATGAGGATGAGGACATAGAGTCGGAGTCGGTGGATGACTGTGAAGGACAGAGTAGTTTAGAGGATGTACTTCAAGCTGGCTGTGACGTGTAGCATGGCATTTGGAACGAGGAGAGAGTAGTTTAGAAGATGTACTTCATGCTGGCTGCGACGTGTAGAACGGGAAACCGTATATATTACAGCTTAATATCAAACATCGACAACAGTAACGTCACTGCACTGTATCCGTCGCCCGAGATGTGAGTGCAATTCAGGGCATCGTATTCAGGTCGCATGCTGTGAACATTGCGTTATGTCACGGTGTACATTGCACTCATGGATTAAAAGGTGAGCACACTGCATGGCTGCGACAGTAAGAATTATATCCACTGTATAGCTGCGACAGTAAGGAACGCTGCGTCAGCAGGTGCAAGCGCAATGCCAGGGGTTGTATATACGCACGTGCAGTGTCTCTCTACGACGAGGCCCAAGAGGTTTTGATTGAAGCGTCCGATGCGCCCTAGACCCACGTACGGCCTGGGCACAACATGGTTTTTTTCCCGATGGTGGAGTTTGAGACATACATCTGCTTGGGGCCGCCGCATTTAAGAGTCTCATAGCTAGCGATGAGATTGTCGAGACATTCATCAGATGACTTGGTAATTGGACAGGGTTACTGGGAGGTCCCATGGAAGGCACCAGACATATAGGAGAAGCCCCTGGAGCTGGATAAGCGAGCAGGAGTAGCGGCAGTAGTTGCAGCAGCAGAGTTACCAACTTGAATACGGAGCTTAAATGACTGCTACCGGCTCGCCGAGTCACAAAAGGAGTACTGGACACGGGGGGTTTCCAATCGAAGATAACTTGTTACGACAAGGGTTTCTGGATTCCAACTTTTGCTTTCATCTCAAGATTACGAGCACAAAGCTAACGAGTATAGATGGAGCTTTGGTGCCTGAAATGGTGACTACAGACAATAGCGGTCTTGCCATATCCCTGCCAATTATCAGGAATTTGTGGAGATCTTTAGACAAGGCTGATGCTGCCACCGCACCGATCAATTGACCATGCGGTCAACTTCGGATACACGCTGCCATATGGGCGTACCTATTACCTGTCGGAGGTTGAGTCATGAACATAAGCGACAACCACACAAGCAAATTCGTTTTTCGAAAATAAGTCAACAACCACAACAGCTATTGACAAACGGACACTGCGAATCGATTCCTTACCCCTGATTACCCCCCCAACAATAGGACATTTCTTTCATAGGACCTTTATTGTTGCTGGGTGGAAACCTGGACCCTTTACCCCCTCTTTTCCCCCTCCCGGCAAAAGGAGCCCCACCGATAATTCAACAACCAATTCTTATCCGATTGACTTCGTACTTTGGGATAATTGAGTCTACATATAAACTAGGCCTTCGCTTCAATTTCAGACCAAATGCGCAGGATTTGCAATAGTTACACCAATTCATCGAAAAATCGCTTTGTCAAACCTACCCCCCCTGTATCTCAACGGAATCAACTCCTATTCACAAACGGACAACGGCAATCGATTCTGCGGCCTTTAAAGCCCATAGAACGAACCATCCATACGTCCCTACGAGCCCCAGACTGGCTGGACCAAAATTACTCGAAGCCAAAAACACGATTTCGATTCTCATCTTTTCTCCACGAGTTTTAATCGGTTTAGAACGCCCTTGATATCACTGTTTCGATACACATCCAGGTCTACCCTGCCGAGGTTTCAGCACAATCGGACAGGATTGGAGTTAACTACAACCGATTTTCGATTTCGATTTTCGATTTTTCGCACTTTTTACATACCCTCTTTGGAACCTATTGGCCACCGGGGCCCAGCAGACCTACCAGGGTGTAGGTGATGACGTCCAGCTACTTTGCCGCCATTGACCCCCAGAGTCTTTGGGTGAATCCTCCAGAGTTAAGTTGCACTTCCTTTCTTGCAGTGAATTTACAGCCCCATTATTGGGTGTCTCTGTATGTGCTGTTAGGAAGCAAAGGCTCTAGTACAAGGCTCCAACACCTTGCTAGGACATATAGGTGAAGCTCTAACCCCCTCTGGGTACAGGTGGTACCGAGGCCAAATATAACAATATTCACACGTCGGATATTTACCAAATTCAAAATACTTAGAAAATTACAATAACTGTAACATATTTAGAATACAGTGAATCCTGGCAAGACATTCATGTCAGACCCTATGCCACCTCCACCCCAACCTGATGGTTCCAGTACATACGGAATGCATCTTTACCCAAATCTAAGTTCAGGCCCACTCTCCACAATGGGCGCCCCAGCTGAATCAAGTACAGTCCATATGGGCTACATATCTAAACGAAGACGGAAGGGCAAATACGGCAGCTCACGCAGACTGCAGTCGACCTCACCATACCCACAGCACAATATCTCTCGTGCACATTCGAGTACTCGTAGGGCCATTGGTACAGCTCATAACAGAGCAACCTCTGGACCTCCCCAACCGTCATCCCCACCTCAACAACCAACCAACCCTGACAATATCGGAAACTCTGGAGATGCACACCTACATCTTGCAGATGCCCCAGAGAATGATGAGATTGACGACCAATGCTCTGAAGATAATGATGATTCTGAAGATGAAGATTATCAAAACCCAGTTACCAACTTATTGGATCCAAACGATGAAGATGAAGACCGAATTCATCAGGTATTCAAAGCCATCCTTGAACCACTTCAAAAGGATATTCTTAAAATGAACCAACATCTTACGACTCAAAACCGAAAATTGGCAATCCGCTTGGCCTCAATTGAAACCAAACAAGAAATTGCACTCAACACTATCGCCACCCTTGGACAATGAGTTGAATAGCTTGTACAAATTTAAGCCTCACAGAAAGATGCACTGCCAGCACCCCCAGACCTACTAACACCAGCAGTCCCGGAAGGGACTTCCCCTAAGCCCACATTATGGTCAGCAATTACATCAGCATGTGCAAAGAAAGACCCCTCAAAAGACAAGAATGGACACACCCTGAATCGCCGTCCCCTTACCAACAAACAACGCACACCCGGTAATTGCCCAACAGAGTGATCAACCAGGTACTGCTGACCTTACCCAACTTAAACTTGCAATCAACGCCACCCTCTGCAGGTGCCAGGCTGACCCCTTGGCCAATATTGGCCATGTTTCTGCAAACTACAAACACAACCTGGTCCTCCTTACTGCTGATGCATGCTCTGTTGAATTGTTACTAGCTCACAAAGCTGCGATTGAGGAAACAGTTCATTCAGTTGAAACAAACGCCCAGAGTCTCAAAAAACAACAAACCTGGATCTGAATAATAGTTCATTCCATCGACATTAATATGTTTCCCAAGTGTGAAATGGGAATGCAATTGTTGAAAGAAGATATTGAGATGAACAACAATCATATCAAGCTCACAACTGTATCACGATCTCTGACAAAGCCAGAGACCTGACCACATACAAGAGCAACAATAATGGTCATTGCAGTCCGTACTGAACACGAAGCAAAGCTTATACAAGACCACGGATTTCAAGTAGACGGAAAAACACACCAGGCAGAACGATATGTGGCATCCCGACCAACCGACCAATGCACTAATTGTCAACAATGTGGCCATTCCTACCTTCACTGCAAACAACCTACCATATTTAATATATGTGCCGAACATCACACTATCACTTCCCACTCGTGTGAATCATATCCCAACAAAGGCAAACAGTGCGACCACGATATTGTCAAATGTTTCAACTGCAAGGCAAATCACCGGGCCAATGATTCCAAATGTCCAACAATCACCACCCTCTGTGTCGAAGTACGAGCCAAGTTTATGAAAGATCACCCAGCCCCTATCCATGCCCAAACAACCTTCTTATTCATCAACAACGATTCGAATAATAGAACATAATTGCATCTGTTCCTCCTTAGTTATCAATACACTTCTTGACTTTGCAGTTGGAAAGGCTGACCTTCTTTTACTCCAAGAACCTGAATTCAACCCAGAAAATACATTCATTACAACCCACCCAGGATTTTCGCTTCTAATACCACCTAAAAACTTAAGAAAACCCAATAGGACAATTGCCTATGTGGCCAAAAACAACCCCTATATCAAATGCTCCCCACGTACCGATATCAGCCAGAATCCAGATATTCAAGTCCTTGAAATATCAACTCCCTCAATTGCACCGATCACAGTCTTCAATATTTATAATGAACATGAAGGATCCTCTAACCTCTACACCATCCCAAGAAGCTTCATCAATATCTCATTGCCTGAACGATATATTATTGCTGGTGATATGAATGCGCATTATACATTGTGGAATTCACAAATCAAAACACCCAAACACACAGACGAAATTGTTCAGATCATGGAAACTAACAACCTTTCCCTCCTCAATGAACCGGACACCCCAACATACTATTACCGAACTGGCAAGGGAACCTCTATTATCGACCTTGCCTTTACATCACAAGCTATCCATGACTCAGTTATAAATTGGGCAGGGGATGACAATACTTCAACTGGCTCAGACCATGCAACAATTCGATTCGATAGTGTGGCAGAATCTGAACTAGTTACCACCAACTCCAACACGATAAGATACAACTGGAATAAAACAGATTGGGACATACTCTCCAAAAGCCTCAATACACTCTCCCATGCCTTACGAATGGTCTGGCAATACCTACATGAACAGCTAACCGAATCAAACCCTGATAAATCTGCCAAACTGCTACGAGACATGATTCTTGATGCAGTAAAAGGATCCACCCCTGTCCTCCAACTTGCAACGCATTCGAAGCGCTGGTGGGCACCCCAATTCAAAATCTCCCGAACAAACATGAATCAAGCTCAGAAGCAATGGAAGAAAACTCACCTTGACAGTGATCATATCAAGTTCAAAGCTGTTCAGAACCAATACTTCCGAGATATTCGCACCTCCAAAACATCAATGTGGATTGACTTTTTAGCAAATGCACAAGGCACTGAAATATTAACTTCTCTCCGTTACACCAAACCGTGAAAAACCCAGAGAACACCACCCCTGTCATTCTCCAACACAACAGCGGTTACTTTTGAAGAAAAGGCTGCCCTTTTCCAATCTATAATGTTCCCTCCCCCACCAGTCGTACCTTCCCCGACTGATGTCACCAATCGACAAACCATGCCATGGGTCACATTTACCCCCACTGAAATCAAAGAAGCAATTTGTACCTCTCCACCACGCAAAGCACCCGGACCTGATGGACTTTCTTTTCACTGTCTCCGACATGCCTACTTAGCAGCCACCGAACAATTCAACAATCTGTTTGCTTTACTCAGAACCACAGGATACTACCCCATCTACTGGTGACAAGCAACGACTGTGATTATTTCCAAACCAGGAAAACCTGATTATTCAATACCGAAGGCCTACCGACCTGTTGCTCTTCTCAATTGCCTTGCGAAGATTCTTGACAAGTTGATGGCAAACCGACTTGCATATATGGCTGAAAAACACAAGCTACTACACAAAGATCAAATAGGGGGACAAAGACAACGTTCTGCTATTGATGCCGCAATGGCACTTACACATGAAATTGAACAAGGAAACAAAGCAAAAGAAATCACCACTGCCCTCTTTATGGATGTAAGCGGCACATTTGACAATATATCCAAAGACCGTCTCCTCCAAACCCTACGACAACTGGGCTACCCAATACCAATTCTATTGTGAGTAGAACACCTCTTATCCAACTGCACAATGGCACTGGCATTCGATGGAAGAAAGGAAGACCTCAGTCCTGTCCGAACAGGAATCCCCCAAGGATCACCCGCATCACCAATTCTGTTCCTCCTGTATCTCAGTCCTTTCTTCTACGAACTCACAACTTACTACCCCTGCTTCTGGACCCGAAGCTACATTGACGATGTTGCGATTGTGGTTCGAAGTAAATCAAAAGCCTATAATGCACGTTGCCTGGAAGCAGCTGCACGAACAGCTTTCAACTGGGCCGCAAACAATGCTGTACGATTTGACGACTCAAAGTCAGAGATGATACATTTCCACAATAAACGAAATGGTGATACCACAGATGATGAAATGTTTACCCTGCCCAATGGCACAACCATTTCCGCTGGTACAAAGGGCATCAGCCCGGATGTAGTAAGGTGGATTGGTATTTGGTTTGACAGGAAAATCAACTTCAAACACCATGTTATGCTGAAGGCCGCAAGTGGCAAAAGAGCCCTTGGAGCCCTCAAATCACTAGCCAATACAGAATCTGGATCAACACCTAGTGCAGTCCGCCAACTATATAATTCATGTGTTATACCGATTTGCGACTTCGGGGCTAAAGTGTGGTGGAAGGGGAAAGCAACGTATCAAAAGAAGTTTGAGACAGTTCAGAATACGGCTCTTCGTTGTATACTTGGAGCCTTCCGTACATCACTAACAATAGCCCTACACAATGAATCTGGCCTCCTGCCGGTAGCTGTACAACTTATATCACATGCGAAGAAAATATTAATTCGATTTCTTACCTTTCCTGAAATGCACCCAATCCGACAACGTTGTCCATCGACTCTACCTCCATTCTATGAATCTTCTGAGTCAAGTAACACAAATGGACCCTGGATTCCTTGGGATAGCATGCTACAGAATAACCGCAAATTTGAAACACGTCTCATTCAAACATTATCTACAGTCAGTCCCTGGATCTCAAACATCTCGGAGATCGAAACCTACTCTACCACTGCCTGTCCACCATGGATTGAAAGCAGAGTCAAAACAAATATCAGCCACCTCTCAAAAGAAAAGGAAGCTAAAGCCCATGAAGCACATTACGCAATATTGAAAAACGATAACCTCAATATTGTTTGTTATACGGATGGATCAATGTTGAAGGAAAACATAGGGGCAGGAACTGTTGTGGAAATGACCGGAGAAGCAGTCATGGAAGCAACCTATCCAATGGGCCATCAACAAGAAGTTTACAATGCTGAATTCCTTGGAATTGTTAAAGCTGCACAGAAATGCTTTCAGATATGTCAACGTAATAACCTCACCAAAAGACAGATATGGATCTTCACAGACAATCAAGCTGTCATACAACATCTCAATACTTTCAAATCTGGCCTTGGACAGTCCACTTCCCTGGCACTCTCCAATATCTTCAACAACCTCGATGCAGTCATGACTACGATTACAGTACAATGGGTTCCTGGCCATACAGATGTACCTAGAAACGAACTTGCCAACAAGTTGGCAAAAGAGGCCACTCTCGAATAACCACCTACCTACTATAATACCTCCTTATCATACCTCAAGAGGGTAACCCGAGCAGCTAAAATGCAGGAAAGGAGTGAGTTGTGGATGCGACACCAAGCAAAGGGAAAGAACTATGTTGGAACTTCCTGTACCAAACCAGACCACATCTTCACCAGGGCTAACTGCCAGTTTACCTCAACGGTCACACAATTATGAACAGGCCATGGTTACTTCTGCAGTTACCTATACAAAATACCAACGAACTCTGTTGACTCCCCCCACTGCCCATGTCGTTATGGAGGTCTCCAGTCACCAGAACTTCTTCTTTTGAGATGCTCCGTATATCAACGTGACAGATAAAGAATGCGGAACGATATTGGAGTGGTTCACTCTCGATATCTCTGGAAGCATATTCTATATACCAACAAAGCAATGAAACCTTTGAAACATTTTCTGAACGACACACATATAGCAACACGAAGGTGGTACCAGGGCCAATTACGTGATGATGAACACCTTGGGCAGGGTGACAATCGGATTGTAGGTCAGGGAACTGTCAACAATAATTAGGAGGAATATCAGAGTGAGAGTGGAGAGGAGGATGAGGGGCAGGATGAAGGATCGGAAGGGGCAGGGGTGGTTGAATGGAATGAGCGAAGGTGAAAGGGAAAAGGTAGCGGAGGGTAAACTCCAGGGGGAGAACCCGCATGATATGCAGAACCACGCAGAGCGAAACTGACAGAATTTTCACTATTGTACGAAGTGTGTTACAGACCCATATGATTTCTTGAATATTTCTTTGTAACTAGAGCAGGGGTGACAGGAGGCTGCGGAGTGGTACTACCCAGCCAGGGGTTTTTCGTTTTTCCTTTGTTCGGTTTCATTTGTTATGCTTGTTCATGTTTATTTGTTTGTACTTCACCGACAATAGCATGCGGGCTGCATGCTGTATGAGGAATAAATAAATAAATAAATTAATATGAATCTCCTGAGTCCAGTAACACAAATGGACCCTGGATTCCGTGGGATAGCATGAAACAAAACTACCTCAAATTTGAAACACACCTCATCCAATCATTATCAACTCTCAGTCCATCGATCTCAAACAACTCGGAGATCGAAACCTACTCTACCACTGCCTGTCCACCATGGATTGAAAGCAGAGTCAAAATACATATTAGTCCCCTGTCAAATGAAAAGGAAGCCAAAGCCCATGAAGCACAGTGCGCAATGTTGAAAGAAGATGCACGCAATATTGTTTGTTATACGGATGTATCAATGTTGAAGGAAAATATAGGGGCAGGAACTGTTGTGGAAATAACAGGAGAAGCAGTCATGGAAGCGATCTATCCAATGGGCCATGAACAAGAAGTTTACGATGCTCAATTACTTGGAATTCTTAAAGCCACACAGAAATGCTTTCAGATGTGTCAACATAATAACCTCACCCAAAGATACATATGGATCTTCACAGACAATCAAGCTGCCATACAACGTCTCAATACTTTCAAATCTGGCCCTGAAAAGTCCTCTTCCCTGGCACTCTCCAATATCTCCAACAACCTCTACATACTCAAGACTACGATCACAGTACAATGGATTCCTGGCCATACAGATGTACCTGGAAACGAACCTGCCGACAGGTTGGCAAACAAGATCACTCTCAAAAAACCACCTACCTACTATCATACCTCCTTATCCTACCTCAAGATGGTTACCCGAGCAGTTAAATTACAGGAATGGAATGAGTGGTGGATGCGATACCCAGCAAAGGGAAAGAACTATGTTGGAACTTTCCGTACCAAACCAGATCACATCTTCACCAGTGGTAACCGTCAGTATACCTCAACTGTCACACAATTAAGAACAGGCCATGGTTACTTCCGCAGTTACCTATTCAAAATACCAAAGCACTCTGGTGACTCCCCCCACTGCCCATGTCGCTATGGATGTCCCCAGTCACCAGAATATCTTCTTTTGAGATGCCCATTATATCAACCTGAAAGACAAATAATGCGGAAAGATATTGGAGTGGTTCACCCTCGACATCTCTGGAAGGATCTTCTATATACCGACAAAGCAATGCAATCTTTGAAATATTTTCTGCACGACACTCAAATAGGAACATAAACGTGGTACCTGGGCCAATTCCGTGATGATGAACACCTTGGGCAGGGTAACAATCAGATTGTAGGTCAGGGAACTGTCAACAATCAGGTGGAGAAATATCTGAGCGAGAGTGCAGAGGATGATGAGGGGCATGATGAAGGATCGGAAGGGGCAGGGGTGGTTGAATAGAATGAGCGAATGTAAAAGGGAAAGGATAGCGGCTGGTAAACTCCAGGGGGAGAACCCGCATGATACGCAGGACCAGGCAGAACGAAACTGAAAAATCTTTCACTATTGTACGAAGTGTGTTACAGACCACTCAGAATTCTTGAATATTTCATTGTAACTAGGGCAGGGGTATCAGGAGGTTGTGGAGCGGTGCTACCTAGCCAGGTGTTTTCCGTTTTTACTTTGTTTAGTTTCATTTGTTGTGCTTGTTCATGGTTATGTGTTTGTACTTCACCGGCCATATCCTCTGGGCTCCATGCTGTATGATGAATAATTAAATAAATAAATAAATTGAGTCAAGAACTCTAAAGGCTTACATCGAGACAAACCTTACCAATGGTTTTATCCAGCGGCTATCATCACCAGCACTGATATTATTGCATAGAAGGACGGCAGCTTGAAACTCTGAAGTTGACTACTGAGCTCTTATTGTGAGCACAATCAAGAATCAGTACCCCTTTCCATTGATTTCGGAAATGCTTGACTATGTTGGTAGCGATGACAAATGGCTGCTGGGCAGATGGCACTTCTTGAGCCACAGGAGAGCTGCGGAATGCAGATTCTCGAGTGCAGGGTGCAATTGTAGATGATCTTGAGAAGGATAACAAGTCTTCTTTCTGATATGGCGATACAAGGTTACATTTTAAGTCTATACTTTCTTTAAGGAACACTTACTTTATAAGAACCTCTGCGAGACTTGCAATTGAATGCAGATACAGAAGCACGAAAACCTCAATGGCAAGTGAAACCATCTTATCAACGAGAATATCGATGAAAATCGACACGGCATTTAGTCATCGACGGAGCACCGACCTCAAAAGAGGGGAATCATCGTTATGGAAACCGAGAAACCGCTACTTCAAACGAATTCCACACTGCAACTAATGGAATGACTCACCATTACAACCGCAATGAACCCATCATGCTGCAGACATCATGTGCATCTGGCCTCATAGGAGTACTTGGCATTGTAAGTGCACTTGGCTCACAAGCGCACTTGGCCTCGAAAGTGCACTTGGCTTGCAAGTACACTTAGCCTCACCTACCACTTCACTACCGAGTACCTAGAAGGCACAAAACATTCTACCAATGGCCCGCCCAAATGGCCTGATTATGTGATCGGCTTCGGATAGCCTGCCAGACAAATCTTGATGACCCTGATAGTTAAACTCTACGATGATATCCTACCGGTGACTAAAAAGGGACAGGCTACTGACCCATTGGTGGTCGACGTCTGGGGTAAGCTAGTCGATAACCCAATGGCTACAGCCAAAGCCAAGCCAAAAACGAGATCCAATGGAGTGTTGTCGCTGGAGCTCTGACCTACGTGAGGAGAATATATGTCCCCGCGGATGATGCTCTCCACGGTAAAGTGAGAAGTCTCTTTCATGACAACTCTGAGCCGGTCACTTTGGAGCTCTTAAAACTGCTGTGTTAGCCTCTAGTAAATTCTATTGCACTACGATGGACGCATACATAAAGAAGTACATCAGTGGTTGCGAATCGCCGGAAGCACCACCGAATGCATCGAAAGCACACTTAGCTTCAACCAATGAATGATGGAATCAACTGCATCCAGTGCTAGCGGCAGAGAGCCGGCCAAATTAGCAGTCGAGATGTCACGCCACACGCAATACGAACTGGCTGCAATCCTTAATGGATGTATGAAAAGGCTCCTGCATTGGACATATCTGAAAGCTACCGTGTTAGACGTATGAGAAGGCTATCCCATTGGATGTTCTGAGCCGAGAGCATGAACGCACCAAATTATATGGTAACCATCACCTTGTACGAGGATTGCTCAAGAATCAGATAGATCACAGAATGAATATGCTCCGCAATTGGCCTTTATCTGCGACAGTACCAAACGAAGCCAGAGACGATAATCGATTGACGTCGCTGCAGATAATGGTGATTAACTGTATCAAGCTAGATTTAGGTTGTACACCTTACAACTACGCTCGGAAGGGCATGGCATGTGCAACCTCACTACATTCGTGAATTTGGAAGTCGAAGGTATGGAAATCGGAAAATGGTTGCCTTGATCCACTGGGAGCGGAAGCATACTTTGCTACTTTATCAGTACGACCATATGGCACACTTACGAGTTAGATACCACAACTCGAATGAGTATGACGAATACATGTTCTTATATGACTGCTATCGAGAGCCGAACGAGGCCAACACATGTCAACAAATCTCATCGAAAAACAATCCCTGCACCCGAACATATTAGTCACGCCCAGACGTTGATGGTTCGCCAGAAATGCCTGGAATATCAGTGGGCAGGGTAACATGTAAGTCCGCGATGAAACGATGTAAGGCACTGCAAAAACAACTCCTGGAACTAGGTATTCACACGGTTGCATATCACTCTGCACAGCTCGTAGAGACACTTAATATATCGTGTTCTTCATCTCGCCAGTGCAATTGCATTGTGCTTGATGCTTGGTGGTAATACTGCTCTGGGCATTGTAATGACAATGCTATGTACGGCATATTACACCATATGGTCGTTGTCCATGGAGAACCACTTTGCTTGCATCCATGTTTTGGCTGGACACAAGCAACTTGACGATCTGCCTATCATAAAATAATGTTTATTAAGTCTATTTATAGTTCTGAACACCGATTATACCCTCTTCACCGCTGTATTTAACTCGTACTCCAGCATATAATAAACATCGTTCCAAGTCGCTAGGTCTATATAACTATTGACTATCCATCCTTTATTCTCCGACTTCGACAAAATGGGCTCCTCTGGAATTAAGTTACCCGTACCCACAATATTTTCTGCACTAATAACTGCATTTGCACCTCCGGAAGATGGTTTCACTACCCTGACTAGCTGCGATGCACTTTCATGTATTCCACAGTTGGCAGGCTTCATCTGTTCAACGTATGCTAGCCAAAAGGTATTCGTGCCGCGCGAATGGATGACTCGCAGCTTGAAAAGACGACGCATACGGTACGGTACGCATCCCTGCAGTGCCTTGTGTGACAGCTCCTGCTTCTCCTTGCATTGCGAAGTTTGAATCTATACCCAGTCATGGTGGGCAGCCCCAGAATACCATTGTATATCTCCAGTACATCTGAGCATCTGAATGTTACGCTCGTCATGCATATTGCGTAATTCTACCTCCAATCCTTGGCAAATTGCGGCAGTGTTGCTTAAGAAATCATCCGAGTCGATATTAACCTGCTTGGAGGGTAAGAAACAACTGGTGGCATCGTATAGACCATTCCGGAAGATGTCGTCACTGATTGTCTTCAACAGGCCTTGAGAGTCCTTGGCTTTCTCTTTTCCTTTGTGCTGCTGCGGAGATATGAACCGCAATAAACGATGTCTACTATAAGTAGTTGCTTCCACCGTAACTTCCGCTGTAATTTCCTTTGTCACTTTCGTGGTCACTTCTGTCATCGTCTGTAGAGCAGCTCGTTTCCGGTTCCATACATCGCAATTGGCCTTTCTGACAGCGAATGCATCATTCCGAAGGTACTAGTTGATTATCTGAGTATAGTAATCACCCGTCTTGTTGGAGGCATTAAACTTGTCCTTAATCTGCTGCCGGTGAGAACTTTCTCCGATCTCCATAGACCACTGTTTAAGCAATCCGTACCATTGTATCTGCTATCGGAAGTGCTGCATAAGATGTATCTTGGGAAAGTTGAAATCGCTACCCTTGGCCTTCTTAATCTCCAGTAGGAGGTCATCGTAGGATTCTACAACAGGTGGAGTCAGGGTTGCCCAGAGTCGGCCAATGGGTTTCTCGTAGCCTTCCTCATAGTTGGGCCATCTAGACGGTCCATCGGTGGGGTTTGTTGCGCCTTCCAAGTGTTCAATGCCAAAGTCGTACGCCGAGAGAATTTCCGACCACCTAGCTTGTCGCCGTGAGAGCACTTTGGATGTTTGGAAATACTCAAGGTTCTTGTGGTCACACCACACCAGAACTTTGTGATGGGTGTCCTTCAGATAGTGCCATCATTGCTTTAAGGTCTCGACGATAGCGAGGAGTTCTCAATCGTACATGTCGTAGTTCTGCTCAGCCGGCGTGCATTTTCGAGAGTAGAAATTGACTGGCCGATGGGTTCCGAGGCCATCATACTGGTTCAGGATGCCTGCAATCGCCAAGCCGCTCGCGTCCGTCTGCAGGATGATTGGCTTGGCTGGGTCGAAATGATGCAAATTCGGTGCTGCAGTGAAAGCCTTTTTGTGTTTCCGGAAATCCAGCTCGGCTTCTCTCGTCCACTCCCAGTTGGTCATTGACTTGTTAGTTGACTTCGAATGACCTCCGATGTTTTGTTTTCCGGGTTTCCTGGGCTCACTTGACTTTAGTAATTCAGTAAGTGGAAGTGTCACCTTCGCGTATTTCCTGATGAACCTCCGGTAGAAATTTGTGAATCCAAGCAGCACTTGTACATTATGGACTGACTCAGAAGTCGGCCAATCCTCGATTGTTGATATTCGGTCCGATTCCATGCCGACGCCTTCGAGGCTGATCACAAAACCGAGGTAGCCGATCTCTGTGACTCCGAATTGGCACTTTTCCGCTTTGCAGTAGAGTCCGACATTTTGGAGTCCCTCCAGCACCTTCCGAATATGTTCATCGTGCTCTTTATCGTTTGTTGAGTAGATCAGAATTTCATCAAGGTAGCATATGGCAAAGTCGGCAATGTCGGACCACAGACAATCGTCGATATAAGCCTGGAAAGTAGCTGGTGCATTCCTGAAG
This sequence comes from Wilcoxina mikolae CBS 423.85, assembly GCA_014904905.1. Classification (NCBI taxonomy): domain Eukaryota; kingdom Fungi; phylum Ascomycota; class Pezizomycetes; order Pezizales; family Pyronemataceae; genus Wilcoxina; species Wilcoxina mikolae. The sequence goes on from MU122251.1 coordinate 70,226, forward strand.
CCATATGGCATGACTTTGTACTCGAATTGGCCGTATTGGGTTCGGAATGCCATCTTGTACTCATCGCCCTCCTTAATGCGAATAAGGTGGTAGGCTCCCAGGAGGTCGAGTTTGGTAAAGACCCTGGAACCTCCCACACGGTCAAGAATCTCTGAAATGAAAGGAAGAGGCTACCGTTTCTTAACTGTAGCCTTATTGAGCGCACGGTAGTCCACACAAAGTCTTAAGCCACCGTCCTTCTTCTTTGCAAAAAGTATTGTCACCACCGCTGGTGATGATGACCGCTGGATGAAGCTATTCACCAGGTTTGTCTCGATGTAGGCCTTTAGAGTTCTTAACTCAACCTCCGACAGGTTATAGATACGCCCGTATGGTCACTGAAAACCGGGCTCCATGTCGATCGCATGGTCAATTGACCAGTGCGGTGGCAGCGTCTCAGTCTTGGCCTCACTAAAGACCTCTACGCATTCTTGATACTGGGTGGGGATATGGCCGCCATCGTCTGTAGGCACCATCTCAGGTACAGCTCCATCTATACTCGTTGGTACTACATTCTTATGAGAATGGAAGCGAAAGTGTCGCAGAAACCAGGAGCCACTGGTCTAACGGCCATCCACGATGGAACTAAGGTGCCGCTGCCGGTGAACTCCCTTCTTGACTCGGCAAGCCGGTAGCAGTCATTCAAGCCCCGCATTGTTGGTAACTCTTCTGCCGCAACTACCGCCACTGCTCCTGCTCGCTCGTCCAGCTCCAAGGTGCCTTCTCACCTTTGGTGGTGATGCCTTCCATGGAAGCTACCAGCAAGCCTGTGCAATCGCCAATGCGTATGGTGAATGCCTTGAGAACTTCGTTGCGAGCTATGAGATGGTCGAATGCGGTGGCTCCAAGCAGATGTATGTCTGGAACTCCGCCCTCCACCTGTGGAGTCTCCGACATCACCTGGGTGGCCGCCGATCCCACGGGCTCATTTGAGTCCGCGGTATTTAACCTGTTTTGTCCGGTATGGGTCCGCAGGGCTAGAAGTCGACCGGTCGCCCAGTCAACCTCAGGGTTCCTAGCCTTTAACCAAGGCAAGTCTCGAACCAGGTCGTAAGCCATACCCACGACCAGCACCTCTGGTTCGTCAAGTACTCACAATACTGAACCGAGATGCTTGTTTTTCGACTCTCCTTCGCAGACATCATCAATTTGCCATTGAGACCCTGCGTAGCTGTGAAAGCCAGATCATGTTGTAGCCCGAGTTGTCTGAGCAGCTTCGGGAACATACAGATGCTGGTCGTGCCGCAGTCGATTGAAGCCCGAATGCGGCGCATCTCACCGTGTCGATCTCGTAAGAGTACTTCGTGATCAATGTGAGACCAATCCGGCTTCTCTGTACCACATAAGTATTGACTTGAAAAGAGAGCCCGTGGGGGCTCAAGGATAACTCTCGATTTGAGAGCGATTCGGTGGGGCTGAATCTCATCTATCGTCGCCAACAACGATCTCATTCCCAACCTCTCTGGCCCTAACTCCTCTTCGTCCAGCCTCTCCCACCGGGATAGATGCCGGGAGAGGTATGCGAGTCTTTTGACTGTTGAGTGTCGAACGACCTTCACCGCTTCACTTGATGATGCCCGTTTCCGTTTCCATTTCCGATTCCGCCGGAGTTTTGAGTTCTCTCAGGGGGAATCGCAATGTTGTACTTCAGGCAGTAGAATGCCTAATGCTCCTTGCTGCCGCATCGTGTGCACTGCCCATTTGCCCGTCTGCTGTCATAGACCTCTCTCAGGATCCACGGAGCTCCGGTCAATGTGGCACGATTGCCCCTGGACTTGTCGTTGATCGACCTCTCAGTCGTTGGTTGTGAGCTGGATGGCCGGTAACCTCGCTTCCCACCTTTTTGGCAAGATTCCGGCTGCCTTTGCTGTTGCTGCTGCTGCTGCTGTCCGCCTGGCCTCTTATCGGTGTGTATACCCTGTCAAGCTGTGGCTTTGTCGAAAAGGTTCTCGATTGTTTCGAACTTTCCACAAGCGGGGGTTATAGGCCCAACCTTGTTTTTGAGTGCGTGTCGGAGACCTGCCCAGGCCATGTCGTAGAGCATCTGCTCGCTCTTTTGTATGGTCCATCCAGCCTGTCTCCAATTAGCTTTCACATGGTTCGCATACGCTGTAACCGGCTCATTAGGCAATTGTATGTATTCATCCATCGCCTTCATCACCGCTCTCCCACGACGATCCTTGTCTCCGTATATCCAGGTGATCTCTTGTGTGAAAAGGTCGAAGTCCTCCAAACAGGGGTCAGAATCCGCCCGTAGGTTGCTGGCCCATTCGGAAGGGTCCGTCATTGCCATTTGATCCTGCATCAGATCCGAGTAGTTGCTCCAGCAGTCGAGGAGAGAAACTGCGTATTTGGCTTGATCGCGTCTGCCACATGGAAACAAGTGTTTGTGTCAGTCGAAATTGGACCGTAACACATTGATAAACGTGTCTAACTCCTTGGCTCCACCGCAGTATCGTACGGAGTAGACCATGGCGAAGAATATGTGTTTCGCAGACGCCATTGCTTCGCATTCGGCGCGTTCGGCAGCCCATTTCTCTCGTTCGAAAGCCAATCGTTCTCACTCGGCCTTTAACCATACAGCCTGCTGTTTGAACATCGTCTTTAGCATCTTGTTTTGGGCCGACATTTCACTAAGATCCTCATCGGTGATCATGGATCTGAAGCCGTCATCGCGGTAGTCCCCGTGACCTTCGAGTTCGTCGTCGACCTCCTCATCGTTGACTTCATCTTTGTCGTCCACGTCGTTGATCTCGACGTGTGATAAGGCCACCGGAGCGGTCCTGGACCTGGTGATTCGATGTGTTTGGTTCTCAGATATGGAGGTTGCAGCCTGCAAAAATTCCTCACTGTCACGACTGTCAGTGACACGCAATTGAATTCTAGATGACTTCTTTGTGGACATTGGGGCTGCAATTGTATGAAATCGACAAATTGTCTGTTAGTGTACGTATCATTACACGTCCAAAAAGTAAGCAAATCACGAAACCCCGAGAGCGAAACATATCTGCTGACTGAAGAGCGATTATAGTGTAAGGACGTATGTCCTCGTATGGATAGATACTTATAGATACGGTTGCAAACCGAATAAGTGATAAAGATATCAATTGTACGGTATGTAGTAAGATAATCGCTAGCGTGTTAAAAGCACTTTGTGAGGTGATTATGTATGAAGGGCAGTTACCCGGCCTCGGCAGCCAAGTGCACTTATGAGGGCCAAGTATGCTTGGGAGCCAAGTGCGCTTGGGAGCCAAGTGCACCTGGCACCACCATTACAAAATGCTGCATGCGCGATGTCCAATAATACTATGCATAAAATAAAACCAATACAAAACCCATAAACAAATTAAATCCTGAGTGATCCAAAAACCTCGCGACGTGTGTAATAATCAATGCCTGAGATAAATAGATTAGAACAAAGGAAACGAACAAGCCCACAATCCAACCCCTAATCCAAAAGAGCCGGAAAATAAAAGAACCCTAAGCAAACAAAACACCTCCACCTGTGCCTTAATCAGTGCCTGAGATGAATTCATTACAGCTAAGGAAACTCACAAGACAGGAATCTGATCCTAATCCGAATGCAACAACTATCGCCTCCTCTGCAATGCGAGGACTGGTTCACGTCTCGCCTACCGAGCCATCCGGGTGTACCTCAGGGAGAGGGACATCAGGGAGAAGGACATCGGTGAGACTGTTGCCACCTGCCGATTAAACAAGCAGCTCCTGATCCACATCGATATCAGAGGTATTTCTGGCTGACTCAGCTTCTCGCAGAGTTGGCGCTGCCGGGCGAGATTTTTGCGTCGTCACAAGCCCCAAACACTCCAGCACACTGAGGGAATGAGTCTCCGGAGTTCATGGTCATCGGCAAGGCTCTGGGGTTTGTGGCCATGGAGCAGGTGCCAGAGGTTGTGGCTGTGGGGTATGCTCGCGTATCTCCTGGCCTTGCTCAGATAGCATGATTGGCTGATCGTCTACCATGGTATCTACATTGTCAGCCAATGAATTTACCATCTCTTCGGGGCCAATTGTCCGAGGTTCTTTACCATCATCCTCATCCTCCTCCTCCTCCTCCTCATCCTCATCCTCATTCTCTTCCTCCTCATTCTCCTCCTCCTCATCCTCCTCCTCCTCATCTTCCTCTTCTTCATCTTCCTCCTGTTCATCGTTACTGTCCCTTTCCATATCCACATCGCCGTCTAAATCAACACTGTACGGTGCATTCATATCATCCTCTATACACATATCCACATAAGAATCATGTTCTGAGTCATATTCACCATCCGACTCCTCGATAGAGTCAGTATCATCACGTGAGGAAATTGACATGGCGGGCGATGCTTTCAGCTGTCAATATACCCGGTCTAGTTAGCCCGCTATATCTGAGTCTGCCTCATACATTTCCTTCTGCAACTGCAAAGCAATGGCATGAGAGATATCATCTCTGAAGGGTCTCTTAGGCTGCCCATTCTCCTTGCTCCCTGTAGCCTTTCCACCGCTCTGCGAGCTTTCTCCCTCTGGGGTTTGTTTAACAATACCTTTCCCTTTCCCGTTCCCCTTCCCCTTTCCCTTCCCTTCTTCCGTTGCCTTCCGCTTCCCCTTCCCGTCTTCAGTCGCCTGCCTTTTCCCCTTCTCATCCTTCATTCCCTTCCCTTTCCCGGTCCCTTTCTCACCGCCCTGCATGTTCTCTTTACCCTCACCATCGTCATTGACATTGCCATCGCCAGAACCTCTCCTTCCACTGCTCGGCACTCCAGGATCCACCAAGTTCTCATCATCATCATCCCCATCGATTATCTCATCCCAATTGAGTGGTCTAACGGCCAGGAAGTCACCTGGCTTGTACTGCCGGCAGCTTGATGGCTCAATCTTTGCACTGAGATCATCGCTACTGTACCAAGAGAAATGCTCGCCAGTGCATTTAACCTTCTCCAAGCTGGTTGTCTGCCGATTGGAGCGATCGACTTGATTCCCGAAGGCATAGGGGTTGTCTCACCTCCAATTGTTCATTTGGTCGCGGGGTTTGTCAAACACTTACCCCATATATGAGTGGAAGGCAGCCCACCACTCCCGAAAAGGTGAACACCTGCTCCTGCGGGGTGGCCACATGAGCTGGAATTGTGAAAAGTGGCGAGTTGTGACTGGATGAAGAAAGATTATATCATAAAAGAGGTCCAATACCCTCTCGTTCTTGATGATGCCAACATTGTATATCTGTATAAGTACACTCATGTGTTCTGAAATGAATCCCTTTATACGGTCCTGATCCAACAACAAGTATTGATTTATATCCGATGTTGGCATCTTTGCCGCCCCAGCAGTTGCCGTCCCCTTCCTTTGCAGCTGCCCTTTGGTACCATCGCTGTGAGTTGAACATAAATCTACATCCGAGACGTTAGCATTATGATACAGTCTCATGTAGCGGAAGGAAATTCACAGGGAACATACAAAGTTGAGTAGGTTATCAGGTGTGTTTTGGAACAAGAGGCATTGTTTTGTGCAAGTCACATGATGTTGAGATAGTTCAGGATGCAGGCGGTGTGTTTAATACAGGAGGAAAAGAAAAAGGAGGTGCAGGTGGGAAGAAGGGATATATATACTTGAGTTCCTGCGATTTCTTGGTTCAACTTGTGAGATATAATAATTTTGATTCATATCCTGCGTTTTGTTGGTTAACGAACAGAAAACGGCCCAGCCTTCATTTTACACAACCACCAGGCACCTCTTGAACGAGAAGCCTCGAGACGAGATTTAGTTCTCGCGGTGAGGAAATCTTACGACGCCGGGCATCACCTTTGCATCATACGGCACTTTTACCGCTCACACCTTGTACATCTCGGAGCAAACTGAGTAGTTCTCAGATTGTCCCAACTGTGCAAACATCCACACAGCTACCAACATGCTTAGCAGTGGAAAAAGCACACGCAACTGATGTCATAGAATAGAGAATACGTCATTGTTCGCTTTGTGATACTTTTAGCTCTGCCAAAGGGGGATTTCCATTGGGAGGCTGAAGATATACACAATCAATGGTTCGAAGTATTGTGCCAAGAACGAGTGCAATACTATGATAATCGCACCAAGAAGGTATAAACAGCCTTCAAGTGGTGCAAATAGACCTTCAGACGTTGCAGTAACAGTAAATATCAATGCTGAGTTTAATCTGAGTTTAATCTGATGGCAGTTAACCCAATAATTGAACGCTTTTCAAGGGATCTCGTCTCCGAGTATCGTCACAGGTGATAGTGATTTACAGTCTAGGGTGGTCTACACTGCGCGTCCCTTTTTTTTCGAATCCCTCCCTGGTCGTTCAAATCGGAGTCTACCTCACCTGCCATTGCATATGAATGCAGAGGAAATTATTCCTATATTCTTGATGTCAAACATCTATATCGGACTATACGTTCCCAAAGCACTCACCCTGACACGACTCCGGTTGTACCAAATATTCGAAGTCTTGCTAATCGTCAGAAATAACAGAAGCGTAGGGCTTCGGGAAATTCTCAGCTTCCCTCTGCGAAGAGATACGTTTAAGCACTGGCTGGCGAGAGGGATTCTTCTCAAGGAGGGAGTTCTGTAGCTTCTACAATCAAAGGTCAGAACTCCACCCCCTCATCCTCGTTGAACAATTGTCGCGTTGCAGATATCACTCAACGCGTGATTTCCACCCCATCCACTACACAGCGACGGTCAATATATTCTCCAATGGCTATGCTGAGTACAAGCAGTTGTAGCACACCAGCACTCGGAGGAACCTCACAGACAGACTCAACACGTCGCATTTTATGTAGCCCCACATCAAGCATCGCTAGCACTCCCACTCCTCTCAGTGGTCTTGAAAACCTGCCTACCCCCATCCCTAATCCAGAAGCCCGCGCAATCATTACAAATCCACTGCGAACGCGACCTACAGAAAGGAATCAGAGACAGAGGCAGTGGCAATTGCAACTGTATGCGGAGTCTATACCTCGATCAGTGGTCTCTGGCAGTCGCAGCATTCATCGATTTGATTACTTAGACATGACACGTGTTGTATTTGCAATGGGCAGTCTCCTAGAGCTATACATATGGAACAGATGGCTGTTGATAGGTGCAAGCGACTTGCAGATGGTAAGTTATGCAACGCTATGCGTTGCGAAAGCATTAGATGAAGCCCCACACTGACCGATAATAGAGAAGTACTGGAACACCACTATACAGCAAAACAACATTTGGTCCATAGCATTTAAGGCACACACAAAGGAGATCTTGAAAGATGTTTGTTGAAGCAATGGGCTACGTTGGATATTACATGCTGAAACCGGTACCAGGTTCGAGCACAAGTCGATAAGGTTAAATCCCATTTCATTTCATCAGCAAGGGACAATATTAAAGAGCTTTATGATCTCAACCGCTTCGAATCTGATGAAGAGCGTTTGGAATTCGTTGATTCCCTTCTGGCAGACAATAAGTATCTTTTTCCTGTAACAGAGCGTGTGGAAGGTGGTGTACGTGGTCCAAATCCAATACAGAGAGAGTCGAAAGCTGCTATCGAATGGCCAGCATCCACTCTACATTCTGGCAGAAGCAATCCCGGGGTTTGTCTACATTATATTTTATCATCGGGTGAATAACCGCGGTAAGTATGCGGATGGATATTATAATTCCATGATTGACGACAAGGACGGTCATATATCCTCGCCACTGATCATTTTTACCTGCACCGCGTTGTGCCATGCTCTCCTTGAGTGGCAAAAGGACAAAGGTGTTCCTCCGAAAGCTTCCAAGTCAAATCTGAAAGCTGACAGATCTGATCGCTCGAACTACTTCCACTACAAGAACGACAGTGGTAAGAATACATCCTGCGGTGCTGCAACGGGTCGGAAGTTGTTAACCCCGACTGGCATTGCAGACACGTATACTTTCTTGATGAATACTTGGAACACACTACCGGAGAGCTACCAAAAAAGGGTGTATAACAACACTCTTGCTACAGTCAGGCGTCAGATCAAACAGGCGGAGAACCCAACGCCTGCCGTGGTCATCAGCACGAAAGCGGTGCTTATTGACAATGCTATTCTTCTTGACTATTTGACCTCCGAAGTGGCGCTTGAGGAGCCTGAGATTGGAAGCAATGACCCAAACATCCCAATGCACAACAATTGCACGGATGACGTACTGTATTTCGGGATGCCAGGGGGTAGCGGGGATGATGAAGATGAAGGTAACGAAAGCGACGAGCGCGATGCAATCCCCACCACCAACCGGTGATGACAGGCCATGACTGAACTCAAGAGGTTTGACCTGGCAACCAGTGATATCGACAGGTATGAGGGCAACGATGGCGACTATACGGATGCAGATGAGGAGAAACAAGCATCGCAAGCTGATGATAGATCAACGCAAAATTTGGAGGACTGAGAGCATAGTACTAGGGAGTGTGAAGATTGGACAGTATAATTCAGACCTGTAAAATGCAATAATGGCGAAGCAAATGCAACAGCAAGTGATGTATCCGAAGCGAAGACTGTATTGTAATCAGTGACAGCATCTCAAAGCTAAACATATATATGGGGAGAGTGCGGCATCAGATAAATAGCAATAGCGCTGAGGTAAAATGTGGCACATGGCTGGAGAAAGGAATAAACATTGTCAGGTATTGTGTGAACGGCTTCAGTGTAACTGGATCACTTGCAAAGAGTGTAATACACTGGTCGTTCTAATTGTGCGTAAACTATCAGCAAGATTGTTTTCCGTCTGGATGGAATGGCTCAGTCTGAGTAGATGCGCCCCATCAGAGCCATCAGAGACACCCCGGTGACAGCTTACTCCGTGCCCAGTGTCAATACCACGCGTCGCGTTTCATATCGCACTCCGATCACAGTTTCATCGTTTCTTCTTGCTCTGTTGTTCTCCTATTTTAAACGAACACTCTGACGTTGTGGCTAACTGTGACCATACGTCGGAATGGGCGGAACGGAGAGCCAGCCCGGCTCGATCTCGTTCAGCCAGCCGAGAGGCAGCCCAGCTCGATCATCTCCTGCCAGCGGATAGCCAGCCCGGCTCGTTCCCATCCAGCCAGCCGAGACCCAGTGTAATGGCGGTGCCAGCTGCACTTGGCTTGTAAGTACACTTGGCCTCGTTAGTGTATTTGGCTCGTGAGCGTACTAGGCCTCGTAAGTGCACTTGGCCTCGTAAGTGCACATGGCTCGCACTTGGCTTAATAAGTGCACTTGGCCTCGTAAGTGCACTTGGCCTCGTAAGTGAACTTGGCCTCGTAAGTGCACTTGGCCTCGTAAGTGCACTTGGCCTCGTAAGGGCACTTGACCTCGTAAGTGCACTTGGCCTCATAAGTGCACTTGGCCTCGTAAGTGTACTTGGCCTCGTAAGTGCACTTGGCCTCGTAAGTGCACTTGGCCTCGTAAGTGCACTTGGCCTCGTAAGTGCACTTGACTCGCACTTGGCTTCGTAAATGCACTTGGCCTTGTAAGTACACTTGGCTTGCACTTGGCTTCGTAAGTGCACTTGGCAGCCGAGGCCAGATAAGCGCCCTTCATATATAGTCTGACCCTATTCCACCCCCATACTTTCAACCGTATTTGCACTCTAAATTCTAAGTTCTACGTTCTAACTTCAACTCTATGATACTTCTCTCTCTCACAATCACCCTCTTTATTTGCAATGCTAACAGATGTACAAACAATTTTAATCAAGGTAACCAGCCGGTCCGTATCGATCATCTCCAGCTAGCCCAGCTCGATCATCTCCAGCCAGCGGAGAGCCAGCGCGGCTCAATCACATCCAGACAGCCCAGAGCCAGCACGGCTCAATCACGTCCAGCCAGCCCTGAGCCAGCAGATCATCTTCCACCAGGCGAGAGCCAGCCCGGCTCGACCGAGTCCAGCCAGCCGAGATCCAGCACGGCTCGATCACATCCAGCCAGCCCAGAGCCAGCACGGCTCGATCACATCCAGCCAGCCCACAGCCAGTACGGCTCGATCGT